>PVJS01010578.1:0-47695 GCA_004027185.1 Glis glis | reverse complement strand
AAAGAACTTCCGGCTGCAGATTGAACAGGAGTTGATGCCATCGCCTCTTGCCCTAGAATCATGAGACTTGTGTCTCCTTACATGGAAATTAAGTGAGATTGGGTTGTAATGTGCTTCAGACACATTAAAGAAAAATTTATTCACAACTCTTCTTAAAATAGTGAAGAAGCCAGGTGTGGTGGTACACACCTGTAATCCCATTTGGGAGGCTGAGACAGGAGGATTGTAGGTTCGAGGACAGCCTCAGCAAGAAGTGAGACTCTCATCAACCTAATGAGACCCTGTTTCAAAATAAAAATAAAATAGGGTTGGTGGTGTAGCTTGTAGATGAATGCCTCTGGTTCAATCCCCAGTGAAACAAAAAAAAATGGTGAGGAAGACTTCATTCAGAAAGGACTACTACACTGGGGTTTTGCAGTGGTGGGGAGAGATCAAGCTCGGCTGTGAATACAAGGAAAAGTGGGAATTCTGCAGCCAAGGAGCAGAGTAGGGTGTCAGTGGGTGGAAAGTTACTAGAAGGATAAGGGGATTCTTGTGGAAGGTATGCCAGGGTGATCAGATACCACCTGGGGGATGGTGAGGATGAGGAAGGTGATCAGATACGGAGGGTGGGGGCTTTGGGCTAAACTGGCTTAGCAGAATTCTGGATAAAACTCTTGCTCTTGGAGATATGCCCAAATATAGGGCCTAGTAATTCAAGACAAAACAAAACTCAGGGGATCCTAACAAAGGTTTGCTCAAGGAGAGAATCTTTGCCACATCTCAGTTCTGTCTTGGTCCTGCTAGGTCCTGAGGGACCTTATGTGTGTCCCTCTCTGCATCTGTTTCCTCACTAGTAAAAGTCAGGCTTTGAGCAGCCATATTGCACACCTGTGCAAGCCTGAGAACGAGCAAGGAACATGTTTAGTGGTGAGATATTTCTCTGGAGGTGCCAGCAGGGTCCAGGGTGAAGTCTGAGAATCAGTAGTTAATAAGCATCACGGGTGATCCTGCCCTGCAGGAGAACTTAGGAAACACTGGATTTGCAACTTTTGGGGTCTTTGTTAGCTCTCGGATTCCTTTTTTTTAAAGACGGAAAACTACTCTAAGTGGGCATAAAAGACATCCTTGCTGCAAACATTTTACCATGTCCTAGGAAAAGCAGACAGGTAGCTGGAATCCGCATTTTAGGATGTGATGTGCAAGGTGTTTTTATGAACATTCGCCTCTTCATGTAAGAATCTATGTGCCTATGATATGCATGCCTGTTGCCTTTCCTTTTGCCTACTTCTCTCAGTTCCTGTTACTTGAGCCTCCATCCCTTAGTGGAAAGGGAGTTGGCATCTTTTTCCCTTAATTAGTCATGGGTTTTCTAGGTGAAGTGAACACACACATACACACATCAAAGTCTCACCTGTGAACTTTTTTTAAGGAAAAAAAGCACAAAATGCATCTATCTTCAGCCTCCTCTCTGCTGTGTAAAAATCCAGGGTGACTGTGTTTCGAAGCCTGATTATAAAGACAGAACTCTCCCACGTGTTTTCCCGTGTGTTGGGAGCATTGTTTAGCTAGGAGCTTCCATTCCACATCAGAGGCCCTGTCACTTAACAAGGTTGATTAAGCTCCTCCTGCTGAGGCTCAGACTCCAATAGCTCAGGTAACACAAGCCAGCCAGTCAACTCTAAAGCACTAAGTGCCCCGTGCAGCTATGAAAAGAGCTCTTGTTTTTATTGAGCTCCAGCTGCTTCTGCCTTCAACTAATCCTCAGCCATTTTGAAAGGTGAGGTGGGAGCCGTGTGTGGCTTGGACAGTTTGCTACTTTCTGTACTGTGGTGGGGAAAGAGAGCAGCTACTTTAAGTAGCTTAGCCCTGGGGTTTACCCTTTCTCCACACAAGATTCTTTCATTATTATGTAAAAGATGTCAGGAGGGACAAAATTAAATAAATAAATAAATAAATAGTAACATTTTAAAAAACGCTCTCTCCCACCTTGAGGATGTTTTATCTCACTTTCAAAATGGGCTCTGAAGCCAAAAGCATACAGATGCCTACGCTTAATTCAGCCAAGGAAAAGATTACTGTTTACAATACCTACAGCTAATTTGGCCAAGGAAAAGATTACTCAGGAAGCAAATGCTAAAATTTCTTTTGACAGCTTATATGTTCGATTCCTCCATACCGGGGAGATTATTGATGGCCCGGTTATGGTCCTGTTTCCTTTGCAATTGGAGGACCAAAAAGCTATAATTCACAGAGGTTCCTAGTGCACAAAAATGACAGTAAACTTGCCTCTATTTCAAAACAGAGGAGGTAGTTCTGACTCAGATACTTGAAATCAGTAGACAGATGTTAAGGATACGGGAGGTGCGCAATTCCCCCAGGTCTTTTAACACCTGGGAAACGCCAGCACATTTCTCACCCCCATCCCATGTCCTCAGAGGAGCCGGACCTCAGCATGGACCTAGCTTTCCATGTTAGTTGTAGGATCCTGAGAAATTTGTTTAACCATTTTGGACCTTGAGACAATTCAGTGTCATAACATTCATAACATAGGTAAAACATGGGAACAAGGCCTGGACCTTAATAAATGTTAGTCCTCACCCCACTAGCTCCCTGCTTTTGACAGCTGTAATTACTTTTTTTTCTTTTGGTACTAGGGATTGAACCCAGGACATTCAACCTTGGAGATACATCCCCAGCTCTTTTAAATTTTTTTTTTTAATTTTGAAACAACATTTTGCTAAGTTACCATACTGGCCACACACCTGCAATCTTCCTGTCTCAACCTCCCAAGTACTGGGATTACAAGGCATTTGCCACCACATCTAGCTTGTCATTACATATTATGAAATTGAAATAATCTTTGTCTCATTTTTTCCTTCACCAAAATGCTCATTGGGTTTCCTTTCACAATTTTCCGACAGCTTTCCTCAGGGGCCTGAGCCACCATTGGGAAGGCTGCTAACTTTCCAGGGCCCTTATGGTGAAAGACTTTTCAACATGGACTGGTTGCATCTGAGACAGGTAGTGGAAGCCTAACTCCTTACCAGGAAGAGACCAGCCTGACATTTTGAGACCTGGGACTTTTGCCATTCAGTATGCATTCAGTAGACTATGGCAGATCTCATTCTCAATGGTGGGGAAACAGCAGTGAGGTCAACTCAGGTCTGTTCTAGGGCTCACGATCTCTTAAGATAGACACTTAGTGACCAAATACATAAACCAGATAATTTCTGATACCAGAAGTTTCATGAAGATAAATCAGGGAAATGCCACCAAGAGTGACTGGGGCAGGGGCTCCTTAGATAAAGGGTCAGAAGAGCCTCTCTGAGGTTATGTCTGACCCCAGTTGAGCAAGATAAGAAAGAGCCAATCACACGCACACCTGGGGCAGAGGGAGAGAAAAGTTCGGCATCCTCCATAGACATCTGGAACCCCAGAAAGGGACCAGTGGGCTGGAGCTTGGGGACATAGTGGAGGGAAGAGATAAGTAACAGCCAAATGTCTATGGTTCTGTAGACATGTGTGGAATTTGTGGGCTGAGAGCAACTCATGTAAATGTGACAGAGTGGGACTCCTGAGGAGACTCAGGAGGAGAGAGAGAGGAGTATCCAACCCTGCTGGGGCTGAGTAAGAGGAGTGAGTGTGAGGGCCACTCTGTTTCCAGTGGGAGGTTCCCCACCCTCTTCACTACAAGGCAGGAGCCCTGGTTAGAGTCGTTTCAGAGCTAACAAGGCTACACAATGGCCCAGTCATCTCTGCCTCCTGGTATTCACGCCTTTGTGAAATCCCCTCCTACACAGTGCCGAGGTTAGTGTGTATGACCTATAGAATGAAGTGATGACTCCTGAGATTGGCTATAGAAATTACTGAGTTCTCTCTTTCTCTCTCTCTCTCTCTCTTCCTCACTCTTGCTTTCTCTCTTCAACCATTTTAAAGAAAATGTCCATAGTATTTACATAAGCATACTTAAACATGTAGGGATAAAATGACATGATGCCTAGGATTTGCTTTCAAAGGAAAGGAATAGAGGAAGCAAATATTATAACAGAAATTTGGTAATTGTTTAGGTGTTGTTTTCTTTCCTTTCCTTCTTTCTGAGTTATATGCTCAGCCCTTTTTATTTACTTATTTTATTTTGAAACAGGCCTCACCAAGTTGCTGAGGGTCTTGTTAAGTTGCTAAGGCTGGCCTTGAACCTGCGATTCCCCTGTCTCAACCTCTCAAGTACTGGGATAATAGGTATGCATCATGCCTGGCCGATTGTTTTCTTTTAAAACCTCCAAATATCACTATATGGTTTACAATATCCAGTGCCCTGTTGCTCATATATTACTTTTATAATCAGAAAATTATAAATATCTAAGAATAATTTACTCTCAAGTGGAAAGGAAGAACAGAAATAGTTGCCTAGTTCCATCTCTGTTACTTAGGGACTTGGCTTCCTCATTTGTAAAATTAAGAGTCTAAATGCCCATCCAAAGAGAAAGAACAAGAATTGTATTCAGTCTTCTAATAAAGTAACTTAAAATCTCCCTTGCTATTGTTAATGATAGAAAAATTAAAAATATTTTATATGCAATAGGGAATTGAGTAAATATATTGTTATATAGCTATTCAAATAGTTATTTATTGACCTGAAAATATATAGATTATAAAATATGTTTGATGCAATCTCATTTTATTTATTTATTTATTTATTTATTTATTTTTGCGGTACTGGGGATTGAACCCAGGGGCATTCTACCTCCGAGCTACACCCCCAGCCCTATTTTTTATTCTTTAATTTGAAACAGGGTCTCACTAGGTTGCGGAGGCCTTACTAAGTAGCTGAGACTGGCCACGAACCCAGATCCTCCGGTCTCAGCCTCCCAAGTACTGAGATTACAAGGTGCACCACCATGCCTGGCTATAATCTCATTTTTATGAAGCATAGATACACAGATCCACATGCCTGGGAAAAATCTCCATGAAGATGTCAACAGTATTATATACCTGGGTGGTGAGAGGATGCTTGATTATTTTCCCCCTGCAATAAACTCATATTACATCTGTATTGAGAAACAGTGCAGTGTTTTTCTCTCTTGTGGAAGTGGTGAATTTCAAGGTAAATTCAGAGTCTATTTCACACAGCTCTAGGCATATCACAGCAGCTGAGGCTGCTGTAGACTCTTCCTCACCCCTCTCTCCCCAGTTTATCAGCATGAAAAGGTTGTCTAGCTTGCTCCAGACCCCCCCAGTCCATGCCCTACTTAACACCTTCACTGCTATTCCAGGCAGCCCCCCTCCTGTGAGTGAGTCTTTTCAAGGGTGTGTGCCACTCTTTTTTAGCCTTTGATGAGCATTCAGGAGCTTCCTGACATCACAAACCCACACAGTCATTCGAAATCCAGTCAGTGGCTGCGTAGTATGTTTCTTGCTGATGATGATAACATTTAAATTGGGTGCATTTATGGTAATTTATGTACTACTCTGGTGACTATTTCTGCTCTGTGTTGTGAGTGAGGAGTGCTCTATTATAGTCACATGCACAGCCTTTCCTGGAAGGTGGGCAGGCATGTTTCTTGTGAGTGCGATAAATTCTAACGAAGGAAAACACAGTGTATATCATTATGCCATGCATGAAAATCCAGTGGGAAGAGAGCTTCGCAGTGAATTCAGCTTCTAATGCAAAATGCAAGAAAATGTTCACTTCACAAAAAGAACCATCAATGACTAGTTAACATAAAAAAAGATACTTTCACGCATTTGTGAATTTTAAAATGCAAATTATATCCAATAAAAAACCTGTTATCCAAAATATGCAAAGAATATTTTTAAAACCCAACAATAAGAAAACAACCGGATTAAAAAATGAGCAAAGGACCCAAACAGATATTTCACCAAAGAAGATACAGAAATGGCGAATAAGCATGTAAAAAGATGTTCCACTTAATACATAATTAGGAAATTACAACTTTAGATGACAATGAGATAGCAATATGTACCTATTAGAATGGTCCAAATCGTAAACATTGATAACATCAAATGCTGGCAGTGATGTGGAGCAACAGGAACTCTCATTCACTGTTGGTGGGAAGACAAAATGGTGCAGCCACTTTGAAAGAGAGTTTAGTGTTTCTTACAAAACTAACATACTCTTACCATGTGATCCAGCAATCATGTTCTTTGGTATTTACCCAAATGAGCTGAAAACTTACATTAACACAAAAACCTGCCCATGAATGTTCATAGCAGCTTTATTTATAATTACCAAAACTTGGAAGCAACTAAGATGTCCTTCAGTAGGTGAGTGGATAAATAAAATTTAGTACATCCAGACAGTGGAATATTATTCAGCAATAGAAAAAGTGAGCTATTAAGCCATGAAAGGACAAGGAGGAGGGCAGGGATGTAGCTCAGTGGTAGAGCACTGGCCTAACACACCTGAGGTCCTGAGTTCTGTTCTCAGCATATCGCACGGGCGCGCGCGCGCGCGCACACACACACACACACACACACACACACACACAGATATGGATATAGATATTACTAAATGAAATAAACCAATTTGAAAAGGCTACATACTATATGATTCCAACTATATAACATTTTTGAAAGGGCAAAATTATAGAGACAATGAGGATATCAGTGGTTATTAGGGGTTAGTAGGGAGAAAAAGATGATGGGGGGAACATAGAGGCTCTGTGTGTGTGTGTGTGTGTGTGTGTGTGTGTGTGTTTGGTACTGGGGATTGAACCCAGGGGCATTCTACCTCTGAGCTACACCCCCAGCCCTATCAGCCCTATATTACTTTTTATTTGGAAACAGGGTCTTACTAAGTTGCTGGGAGTCTTAGCTGAGGGTCTTGCTAAATTGCTGAGGCTGGCCTTGAACCTGCAATCCTCCTGTCTCAGCCTTCCAAGTACTGCAATTCCAGGTGTATGCCACCACTCCTGGCTAAATACAGGGTTTTTTTGTGTGTGTGGTACTAGAGATTGAACCCAGGGGCATTTCACCTCTGAACTATACCCCCAGGTTTATTTTATTTTTTATTTGGAAACAGGGTCTCACTAAGTTGCTGAGGCTGACTTTGAACCTGTGATCCTCCTGTCTCAGCCTCCCAAGTACTGGGATTACCATGTCAGGCTCGAAGAGAGGCTTTTTAGGTACTGCAAGTGTTCTTCATGATGCTATAATGGTACATACCATGTCATGATTCATTTGTCAAAACCCATAGAATGTTGTAACATAAAATTATAAAATCTCTTCAGAAAACATATTAAAACAAATTTTTTGTGACCTTGGATTAAATTTGCCAATCTTAGTAGTATTGACATTTTGCATTGGATAATGCTTTATTGTGAGAGGCTATACTTTGCATTGCAGAATGATTAGCAGCATCCCTGGCTTCTACCTGCTAGATGAGAGTAGCACCCCTACCCTCAGTCAATGGAAAAACGTCTTCAGACATTGCCAAATGTTCCAGGAGATGGGGTGTTTGCTCCCCATTTGAAAACCACTGGCTTAGGTGAAGATTACTTTGATACATCGAAAGCATGATCCATAAAAGAAAAAATGGACAAATTTGATTTCTTCAAATTAAAAAATTTCTGCTCTGCAAAAGACAATGCTAAGAAAGAAGAATCCAAAAGAATGAAAATGGAGCAGATACTTGCAAAACATGTTTGACAAAGGACATATCTAGATTACATAAAGAACCCCTAAATCTCAAGAATAAAAACATAACCCAGTTTTTAGCACATAGAGAAACGGTTGCCAGGAAGGAAGGAAGATAGGAAGAATGTGCTTAATGTCATTAGTCACTAGAGAAATGAAAATAGAACTACAATGAAGGTGGGCAAGGTGGCATGTGCCTATAATCCCAGCTACTTGAGAGGCTGAGGCATGAAGATCACAAGTTCTAGGCCAGCCTGGAAAACTTAATGATACCCTATCTCAAAATAAAAAGGGATGGGGTGTAGCTCAGTGGTAAAGCACTAGATTCAATCCCCAATACTGCAAACAACAACAACAACAACAAAACAATAACAAAAAACCTCCAATGAGGTAACACTTCACATCTGTTAGGAAGGTTAATTTTTTAAACTTGATAATGCCATTCTATTCACAATCCCATACTTAGGCATTTATTCCAAAAGAAAGAAAATTTATGTCTGTAGTAAAACCTATTCATCAATGTTTATAGTAGATTAACTCATAGTCACCCCAAACTGGAAACAACCCAAATGTCCTCCCATTGGTGAAAGAATAAACAAATTGTGGCATATTCATGCAGAAAAAGGCTACTCAGCAATAAAAAGCAACACTCAAAATCATAGATGAATCTCAAATGCATTTATTATGCTAGGTGAAAAAGGCTGCACTCAGACGGAAGTATACATGCTGCATATTTCCATTTACATGACTATGGAAAAAGGCAAAACTATAAAAACAAATAATCAGTGGTCTTCAGGGACCAGGAGGGAATCATCAGGTAGGGGTGAGAAGCAATCGGTCTTTTTTTTTAACAGAAAAATTCAAGGATGTTTCTGGATTGTTTTTTAAATTCTCTCAAGAAAGAAAGAAGAGAGAGAGGGGGAGAGAAGGAGGGAAGGAGGGAGGGAGGGAGGGAGGAAGGGAGGGAGGAAGGGAGGGAGGGAGGGTCCTTTATGCAACTAAAGAATGGAATGTCGAATGCTTCTGTGGCCAATACCAGTGCATTTACCTCATTAGCAAAATGTACTCATTCCCCCCAAGATAGCGAGTCTGTCCTACTGTTGCCTGGAAAGAGCCCTGAAACTGGAACTGCTTCAGGAGACATCAGAAGTTATTAAATCTTCTGCTGGGAGTGGTGGCACATGCTTGTAATCCCAGTACTTGGGAGGCTGAGACAGGAGGATCCAGGTTCGCAGCCAGCCTCAGCTACTTAGTGCGGCCCTCTGCAACTTAGTAAGACCCTGTTTCAAAATAAAGAATAAAAAAACAGGGCTGGGGGTGTAGCCCGGAGGTAGAATGCTCCTGGGTTCAATCCCCCCCCAAAAAAAGAAGTTATTAAATGTTCTTGGGCGATACCTCTCAATTGTTTCTTTGATGGCTATAAATCATATTTGTGAACCAAGTGTCTATCATTTGGGAATTATTGATAGGGATATTTGCCAATATTCCTGTAAAATCATTTCTGTTTATCCCTGAGGAACTCCAGGGACCAGCACATTACAAGTGGCTCTCTCTCAGTGGAGGGGCAGATGGCTGTTATTTTCTTGGCATTATAACTATACAGTGGGAAAGCTTGAAAATGGTGATAGCTTAACAAAGAAAATCCTTGGCATTCTCAAGATAAGTTCATTTCAAGAAACATGTGCTTGGCTTTCTGAGCACTGTGCTAGGTGCCAGCGTTGTGACCTTCCTTAGGTTCTTGGGTCCAGAATGAACAATGGGGCCAGAAAGTATTTACACACAGTCAAGGCTTTATTAAGGACTTCTGCTCCAGCCAGAAGGGAGATAGCACCTGGGAGATCTGGCTCCAGCAAAGAGAAGGGGGAGGGCGCGGGGAGGGTCTTCAGCTCAATGCAGGAGGGAGACAGCAAATGGGGGACAGATCCCAGGCTGACGCCAGCAAACAACAAAGGAGAGTGCTTTTGCGGCATCTACGGGGTGGGCAGGAACTCCCGCTCTTGATATCATCACATGTAGAGGTGAGCTTTTATTTGCACCCGCCTTCCGCATCATGCTTCTTCATGTGTCCCACATCTCATTACCATCTTAAGTCACCACCTCCGGTGTGTGTGTGTTACGATGCTATCAAAGCAAAGGTGTTACTTGGCGATCATTCTATGCATGTGTTTGCCCCTCACCACCTGGAGTTGCCCTTATCATCTGGGAAAGTCGCTAATACTGTTTTCAGAGCTGGCGTTCTCTGTTGTGCACATTATCTCAGAAGGCTGAGCTGACTTTCTGCCTCCCATCTCCTGGTGCATCTCACTCCCATACCCCTACAGACAAGTTTGCCTTTTAACTCCTAGTTTTCTGCTATGGCTGTTAACCTCATAAGACTGAGAGCTGGCTTGGCTGTCTTATTTACCCTAAGAGGTTTTATCCTTTAGTCCTAAAGGGATCTTGTTTCTTGTGGGGGTCCCCAACTGTGTCACTGTTACAAAGACATTAGTGACAATTCTGAGGGAAGTGGCAAGGTGTGGCTGAGGAGGTGGTCTCAGAGGAAAAGATCTTTTAGTTTGTAAGAGAAGGGTAAGCTTGAAAGAGAAACATTGAAAGCTAAAGTAGGGGCATTCTCTAATAAAATGAATAACAAGCCAAGTGTGGTGGCACATGCCTGTAATCCCAGAACTTGGGAGGCTGAGAAGGGAGAATCTCAGTTTCAAGAACAGCCACAGCAATTTAGTGAGGCCCTCAGCAACTTAGCAAAATCCTGTTTCAAAATAAAAAAATAAGCCGGGCGTGGTGGCACATACTTGTAATCCCAGTACTTGGGAGGGTGAGACCAGAGGTTCGCGGCCGGCCTCAGCTACTTAGTGAGGCCCTCTGAAACTTAGTGAGACCCTGTTTCAAAATGAAGAATAAGCCAGGCATGGTGGTGCATGCTTGTAATCCCAGTACTTGGGAGGCTAAAACCGGAGGATCCGGGTTCGCGGCCAGCCTCAGCTACCAGCTACTTAGTGAGGCCCTCCGCAACTTAGTGAGACCCTGTTTCAAAATAAAGAATAAAAAATAGGGCTGGGGGTGGAACTCAGAGGTAGAATGCCCCTGGGTTCAATCTCCAGTATCACAAAAATAAATAAATAAATAAATAAATAAAAATAAAAAGGGCTGGGGTGTATCTTGGAGGTAGAACACCCCTGGGTTCAATTCCAAGTATCACACACATGAAAATATAAGTGGTTATGTTGTAGGCTAACTTGTCATAACTGAGTTATTGCAAAAACCAGAGAGATGGGAGAAGTTTTAAAAGCAAATTAGAAGCCTTTTTTATTACCAGCCAGGACAAAGGCTGAGGTCTGAAGTCAGACTACTGACACACTTTGTACCCAACCCAGAAGAGAAAGGGGTTTATAAGGAAAAAGACCATGCACAGATGGTCGCAGGTGGCGTGTGGGCAGTCACGTACAAGTCTTTTTCAAGGCAAGCAAGCAAGATACGGGGAGGCAAGCAAGATACAGGGAGGGGTGTTTACAGTAGTGGATGTCTGTAGCTATTGATAAGCATAGGAGGCTTGGGTCTGAGGTCAGCATGACCCAGTCATCAGGAATTTTTTAACTCTAAGTTACCCCAGTTTGGAGGCTGCAATTTTCTCACGAAACGGAGCAGCTTGAAACAAGATGGAGTTACACATGCTTCTACCTTTTCGGGGTTCTCCACAGTTACTACTTATATGTGTATATATATGTAAGAAATAGGGAGGCTGAGAAAAGGTTGTCTATTTAAAGAAGACTCTCCAGAGAGCTCATATGCCTCCCCTCTTCTGGGCACGCCCACACCTCTCTTTCCTCCAGAGCTCAGGGAATCTCTATAGTTTCACAGGAAATCCTTCCCTAGGGGCAATTCTCCTTCTCTTGACATTTTCCTTAGAGGCACCTAACATTGACCTCAAGGGCCCAGAATCTTGAAAACAAAAGCTAGAAAGGGAAGAGGTTTACAGGCCACTTTTGCTTTCCACTCCACCCCTGACCTTTGGGAGGAAGCCTCTTCTCTTCTAGATTGGAATGAAGAAAATGAAAAATTGCAAATAGAAACAAAGCAATACTTTAAAACTCATGCTGCAGCTGGGTGTGGTGGCGCACACCTATCATCCCAAGTACTTTGGGAGGCTGAGACAGGAGAATCGCAGGTTGGAGGACAGCCTCAGCAACTTAACAAGGCGCTCATAAAAAATAAAAAGGGAGCTCAGAGGTAGAATGCCCTTGGGCTCAATCCCCAGTACCAAAAAACAAAACTCATGCTGCAGGATTTTTTTAACCAAATTGCAACCATATCAAATATCCTGTTGTTTGAGGTTGATTTTATACAGTAGACACTTTCCCTCACAGTGAATGTTCTTGGATATCATGTTGTTTAGTGATTACACAGTGTTCCACCTTTTGGAAGGGAACCTTTTGCAAAAGTTGGAGAAGTCAAGGGGAAAGGAGTGCCGCTGGTAAACATCTCTGGTAGGGACCAACTTGAGAGAGTAGGATGGATAAAACCCATGTGCTGCTATGGAGTCTAGGCTGGACCAAGATGTTCTCAGCATCACCATTACCACCATCTTCATCACAATGGTTACTACTTATTGATCACTTAATATGTTCAGTCACTTGCTATCTAACCATCGGGGTTCTGGTTCTTCAACCTAAGGGTGATGATAATCTCCCAGAGTGCTTGCTATCATTCAGATTCATGCCCTTCCTCTTCCTCCATTCTGATTCATCTGGACTGGGGTGGGGCCTGGGAGTTTCAGTGTTTAATACCTACCCCTCTATCCCTCTTTGATTCTTTTTTTTTTTTTTTGCGGTACCGGGGATTGAACGCAGGGGCGTTCTACCTCCGCGCTACACCCCCGGCCCTATTTTTTTTATATTTTATTTTGAAACCGGGTCTCACGAAGTTGCAGAGGGCCTCACTAGGTAGAGAGAGAGAGTGAGATACAGGGAGAGAGAGAGAGAGCGAGAGATCTGAGGCTGGCTGCAAACCCGGATCCTCCGGTCTCCGCCTCTTTGATTCTTCTTTGGCAAGCCACTCTAGTTGAAACATGCCAGAGAAATGAGGCTTATAGAAAATAAATAACTTGCTCAATACTTCTGACCTGGACAGTCTGATGACATTTTTTTCCCTACTCCTTCCTCTTTTGTAGGCCCCTAGGGGGTGTTCGTCCCTGATTTCTCCCATCTCCTTCTCCTTGGCCTTGTCTATGCCTAATGTCCTTGTGTTATCTTCTTTCTTCCAAAAGATGTGTGACCCAGTATAGGTATCTGTGTTCCCAAATTACTCCTTCATACTTCCATTCAAATCCTTTTCTTTCAAGAGCCTAGACCATTTCTATCAGCACCATCTGCATCACCTGGGAGTTTGTGGTAACTGTAGACTCTCAGGCCCCACCCAGCCCCAGCAAAGCAGAATCAGATCTCCAAATGATTCACATGCACGTGAAAGCTGGCGCACCTGCTGTCCTAGACAGTCCTCAGTGAGACGTTGATCTGATTATTTGATTGAAGTAATTCTCCATAAAAGAAGTGATTTGCAATGCTGGTTGCATTTAGAATCACTTGATGCTCTTCTAAAAATGCTGATGCCTCCAGGTGTGGTGGTGCACATCTGTAATCCCAGTACTTGGGAGGCTGAGACAGGAGGATTGCAGGTTTAAGGACAACCTCAGCAACTTGGCAAAACTTTCACCTACCTAGCAAGACCCTGTTTCAAAATAGAAAATTTAAAAAGGGCTGGGGGTGTAGCTCAGAGATAGAATGGCCCTGGGTTCAATCCCCAGTACCACAAAAATAAAAAAATAAATAAATATGCTTATGTCTGGGCCCCATCCCCAGCCTAATTAAATCAGAGTCTTTATAGGGGTGGGGCTTATTCATCTATATTTTTAAAAATACCATGGGTGAGTATAATGTGAAATGAGGCTCAAAACCTCATTTAAAACATTGCTTTAATTTTAGGAGGATATTTAGAAACAAAAACATAAAACTACTCTTAGTAAATGAAAGATTGTGCAAAATCCTACAATGGTTTCCCATAATATTCAGCATAAATTACAAGTTTCTCACATTCATACCCATGGCCTTTTCTGATTCTAAGTCCTACTTACCTTTCCAGCCTCATCTCCTGCCCTCCCCCACATACACACACACACCCTAGGGTCCCCTAAATGGAGCTTATACTCTGCCCAGCAGATCCTGCATAACTTTACCCATGTTTTCTCTTTAACAACCTTCCCCATTTCTTTTTCCTTTTTTTTTTTTTTTTTTGGTGGTACTGAAGATTGAACCCAGGGGTATTCTGCCTCTTAGCTACACCTTCAGCCCTATTTTATTTGTTATTTTGAAATGGGGTCTTGTTAAGTTACTATGCACTGACCTGGAACCTGCAATCCTCCTGTCTCAGCCTCCCAAGTACTGGGATTACAGGCATGCGCTACCATGGCCAACCACCTTCCCCCATTTCTTTGGCTTATCAAAGACTTGACTCAAAGCTCTGCCTCTCTGCCTCAGGAAAGTCTTCTTTGCCCACTCACCTTGAGGAAAAAAGAAAAGTATGTTTTAAAGATTAAATTTTAGGGCAAAGTTTTGTTTTACATTCTAGCTATTAGCATTGTTAGCTACATCTCAAACTCAGGATGCAGACTTAGGCCTCTGTCTCCTATAAGCTACTGTATCTAAAGCCACAGTCAGAAAATGATAGACATTAAAATGTACTCATTCAGAGATATGCTGTGAATGTTGTTTACAGTTCAAGTTTACTAAAACTCTAGCAAATGCAAAGGCCAGTGCCCTGGACATAGGAAATGATCAATTTTGCTTCCTACAAAATTATGGTGTGTCCCTAACCAAAAAAAAAAAAAAAGAAGAAGAAGAAAGAAAGGTTTTTCTTTACTAGAGAAGGACTTTTGGTACATCATGTAATTCTTACTCATTTGAAATCTAATTTGAGACATAAATTGCTTTTTGCCACTTTTGATTGATTTTTAGAAATGCCATGAAATAAACATTGTTTATCCATTTATTTCTCTAGGTTGAAAATGTCCTTCCTAAAATAAAACATGAGGAAATTTTCAGATTTATTTTCATGTTTTAGTACCAGTTTTAGAAGATGTAAACTTTGGCCAAATTAAAATAAAAAGTTTAAAGGCCCCTGAGAAATGTTCAGAGATTCTCTTGCATAAATGGTGCATCAACTTGTAAGAAAAAGACCTAAACACATCCAAAATATGTATTCTTAGCGCCGGGCGTGGTGGCGCACGCTTGTAATCCCAGTACTTTGGGAGGCGGAGACCGGAGGATCCGGGTTCACGGCCAGCCTCAGCTCTCTCTCTCTCTCTCTCTCTCTCTCTCTCTCTCCCTGTCTCTCTCTCTCTCTACCTAGTGAGGCCTCCGCAGCTTCGTGAGACCCAGTTTCAAAATAAAGTATAAAAAAAATAGGGCCGGGGGTGTAGCGTGGAGATAGAACGACCCTGGGTTCAATCCCCGGTACCGCAAAAAAAATGTATTTTTTTTCTTATATTTCTTCTATTCCCTTGAAAGAAGTGAATATCAAAGGGTATACATTTCCCTCGAATGTGCTGCCATTTAAATTCTCCCTGAACTATCTTCTCAGAACTGGTTGAGAGAGGCAAAAAATATTGTTCTATTTAAGGGGGAAATGCTGAGTCTTAGCACTAGAAAATCATCAATTGGCAAGTTCCTTCATTTGTTCATTATATAAACATTTAGTGAGTGCCTCCTGCCAGCCAGGTAGGGAGATAGGCCCTTTCACAAGCCAAATCAGTCTCCTATCAGTATCACTGAGGTTAGGATGATCTAGCTCTACCTTGTCAAATCTAGAAGTCAAGTCTCCGTTCTCCTCTTACTCCTCTTCTCAGTGAATTTGACCCTCTTTCCTTCTCCAAATACTTCCTTCTCCAGGCTTCCAAAGCACCATGCCCTCTTGGTTTTCCTTCTATTTCCCTGGCCATGCCTTTTTTCTTAGTAGCTGTTGGGCCTTTTTTCTCTATGTATATGGTCATGCAAAGTAATCTCCTCTAGTCCTGGAGCTTCAGATCACGGGGTGGTAATGAATCCCAACTCTGTCTCCAGACCTCTCTTTACCCTGAGCTCAGACAAGACCATATGCAGCTTCTCATTTGATATTCCCACTTGGATGTCCACTAGCTATCTCAAATAGATCTGTTGATTCCCCCACCCATACCCCATGACCTCACACCCAAACTGCTCCTCCCTATTTCCCATTTAGTAATTTGCATTATTTGATTGGCCCCAAATCTAAACATTAGAGATTGTGTTAGGCTGTATGTAATGGAATCCAACTTAACCAGAGAGCTGTCATGTTTTTCACATAAGAGGCAGGCAACCAGGGCTGTGTAGTGCTCCCTCAGTGACAATAATGTCCCAGTCTTTCTCTACTTTTTTTTCCCCCTATTCTCCTCATGGTTGCAAGATGGTGTCCCCACATCTATATTCCAATGGAAAAGAAAGGAAGGAATTAACAAGGTGGAAGACATAGAGCCTACAATGGAAATAGCAAAACATTGCCAGAAATTCCCAGTAGACTTGTGTTTATCTCTTGTTGTCCAGAACTGTAGGAGAGGCTGGGAAACAGAGCTTTTTAGCTGGGCACATTGTTTCTGTGCACAAATCAGGGTTCTGATGTGTGGAAGAAAGGTAGAACGGGCATCAGATAGGCAGATGGCAGTGTCTGCTCGGTCCTCCTGCACTATGAATCCATCAGTAAGTCCTATCCGTATCTCCTCCAAAACACTTCAACTGCTTGCCTTCATCTCCATTGCTGAACTCCCAGCAGGAGACACTGTTCTCTCCCCAGATCACAGCAATAACCTCCTAAATGGTCTCTGTCCTCCACCACTGCACTCTCTCTAGTCCTTTCTTCACCCACTACCTGTAGGGATCATTTAAAAGTATACATACCGCTCCTTTTCTTAAAATTCTCCAAAAGATCTGTCATGGTTGGAGTTTCCCAGAAGCAGACTCTGAGATGAGGATTTGCATGCAAGTCATTTATTTGAGGTACAGAAAACAGGTTGGGGAGTGTAGTGAGACAAGGAAGGAAGGCGGCCTCCCCCAGGGCCTATTGAAGCTTAACCCTGGCCGGAAGCACTGGGAAATAGCATAAAGCACTTGTCTCGGAATTATTCAACCCAAGAGGCAAGGGAGGGTATTTATACCCCAATCCCCAAGAGTTGCTGACTTCAGCAATCTTGGCCTGAGTACCTAGCCCTGAATCTACTCGCCCCCTGACCTAACTCACTGAAAAGGCCAGCACTTCTATTTATCAGCCTTTCTGCTCATAGATCCTCAAGACTTTTTCCATTTGAAACAGTATCACAAAAGTATGGGGAGAATCAGTTAATTTCTTTAATACAGTAAAAAGTTCAAGTACAATTTATTTTTTTATTTTTTATTTTTGGCAGTACCAGGGATTAAAACCAGGGGCATTCTACCTCTGGGCTACACCCCCAGCCCGATTTTTTATTCTTTATTTTGAAACAGGATCTCACTAAGTTGCGGAGGGCCTCACTAAGTAGCTGAGGCTGGCGGCAAACCCGGATCCCAAGTACTGGGATTACAAGTGTGTGCCACCACGCCCGGATTCAAATACAATTTAAAGACCAGAATCTCTTAGAAATTTGCCAAGTACTAGTCTCATTTAAAAGCAGCCAATTTTTTGTGATATTCTCTTTTTGACAAATAAATGAATACAATGTCTTTTGTTTGTTTGTGGTGCTGGGGATTGAACCCAGGGACATTCTACCTTCACGCTACACCCCCCAGCCCTATTTTATTTTGAAACAGGGTCTCACTAAA
Source organism: Glis glis (assembly GCA_004027185.1). Taxonomy (NCBI): domain Eukaryota; kingdom Metazoa; phylum Chordata; class Mammalia; order Rodentia; family Gliridae; genus Glis; species Glis glis. The sequence goes on along the minus strand of PVJS01010578.1, from coordinate 30,200 downwards.
TTGCTGAGGTTGGCTTTGAGCCTTGATCCTCCTGTCTCAGTCTCCCAAGTACTGGGATTACAGGTGTGCGCCACTACGCCCGGCTGCATATAACCTCTTTAATATAGACAGATTTCAAGTAGGGCATATAATATTTGGAATGTTTATGTAAAGTTAAGGTACACATAACTTAATAATACTAGCAATTACTTGTATGTAAAGTATACCTATAAGTAACATCACTGCTTCTATAGGTCTGAAGGGTATAAACAGTAAGTAAATAACTCTGGATATATTTTATGCCTTGAGTTTAGCTTACTACTTCATTTTCCTTTCTTCTTCAATTGTTCTACAAAGTAATCATTACAAGCAACTGTCAGTGCCGCCACCATGACCACAAATTCATTAAAATCCACTTCGTTGTCCTTATTGGCATCCAGGTCTTGCATTATCTTATCAACCAACTGAGGATCCTTTTGGCACTAGAAAGAAAAAGAAAATTTCTAACTCCCAGGCTTTGAGGCTCATGATAACAATTGAAATTGCATCTTCCTTTTATTTACATCAAAGTTTTAATTTCCATTTTTAGCAGCTAAAGACAAATTTCAAGAACCTATTTGCAGAAAGATTTAAGTCAGGCACAAATTCTAAATGAGTCTAGCCCTTGTCCCAGGCGCATACAATGCTGGCTCAGACTAAAGATCAAGAAGAGCAAAGAGCGCTGATCAAAGTGAGCTACCAATGCTAGAAATGCATTTACAGGACATCACAGGTGGAGGGCCGGGACACTGGGAGATAGTCGGGTGACATGGAAACAGAGGCTTTGAAGTTGAAAGGGACAGAGAGGGGCTTTACCATTTACCAACAATAGGACTTTGAGCAATCACTTAACATTTAAAAATTTCCTTATTAATAAAATAGAGAACTATCCCCACACATTTTTGGGATACTTCAATATACTTTTTGAAAGTGCTTAGCACCAGGGTTGCTAGATTTAGCCAATAAAAATATAGGACAAACCAGGTGTGATGGTGCATGCCTCTGATCCCGGTACTTGGGAGGCTGAGAAATGAGGATCACAGGTTTAAGACCAGTCTCAGCAACCCAGCAAGGCCCTGTTTCAAAACAAAATATAAAAAGGGCTGGGGGAGCCAGGTGTGGTGGCGCACACCTTGGGAGGCTGAGACAGGAGGATCACAGGTTCAAGGCCAGCTTTAGCAACTTAGTGAGACTCTCGAGAACTTAGTGAGACCTTGTTTCAAGATAAAAAATAAAATAGGACTGAAGGTGTACCTCAGAAACAGAATGCCGCTGGGTTCAATCTCCAGTACCACATATACACAAAAAAGGGCTGGGGGTTAACTCTTAGCTAGGAGGTAGAATGCCTCTGGGTTTGATCACATATATGTATATATATATATATATATATATATATGTGTGTGTGTGTGTGTGTGTGTGTGTGTGTGTGTGTGTATACACACATATATATATGACATCCAGTTAAATTTGAATTTCATATAAGCAACAAATAATTTTTAGCTTAAAGTACCAATTATTACACCAAATAGAATAATTTTATCTGGCAGCTCTATTAAGCTCAATATCTGACATAAAATAGAGGCACCCAGTAAAGGGGAGACCTTATAAAGATGACTGCATTTCATGGGCGGAAAGAAAATCAGAGAGCTCATAGAGGAGATCAAGGTAGTGAGGGATGAGACTGGGAAGCGACCACCTCTCCTATGATTAGTGGATGATGAGAAACATTTCCAAAAGTAGTTCATTTCCTCCAGGAACTCCCCATGGCCCTCTCATTAGTTGAAACCATTAAATGACTGGAAACAACTTTAATTGACCAAAATCAACTTGATCAAGACAACTAAAGACAAATTTCAAGAACTCATTTGCAGAACCTATTTGTCTATTCAATTTCATTTGAATAGAGCAATTGCAGGGTTTGACCTACCGAGTTTTTTATTGTAAATCTTATACAATACAGTAGCCAAACTGAAATTGAATAGTTTGAAGTTTTTTTTTTCAGTACTGGGGATTCAACCCAGTACTGGGGATTCAACCCAGCCCAACACATGCTAGGCAAGCGCTCCACCACTGAGCCACAGTGGCTCCACCACTGCAGCCCTACAGTAGCCAAACTGAAATTCAGGGGGAACAGAAACAATTTTATGGACTTCTAAAATCACTAAAAAGGTATTGTAAAGAATTACCATATTAATTTTTTTTTACTTTAAGCTTTTCACAGAGAGGTCAGGGAGAAAAAAGCATTGTCATTACAAACTGTAGTCTTAACACAGGGTGTGGACATCATGCAACAGTAGTACATTGTGCTAAAAATCAATTCAAGGCAACTCCATAAACATCAGAGCCAAGAGTTTTCCTCAGAGGAGGCCTCCAGCACTCCACAGTGAAACTTCATGTGTAAACTCATTGGCAATGGGTATTTTGAGGTGAGAATCTATTTGCTACACAACTGGTCACTGGCCAGGCACATCCTTTCATCACTCCCAGTCAGCTAGTGCTTGGCTAACAAAGCTCTCTAAGGATTTCTCATTCTCTAGAAAATTTGCCATTGCAGAATGAAGAACCTAGGCTTCCTTTCAGGCCCAATACACAATGTTAATTTATAGATAGTTGGACAAAGCTCCACGTATAACCAGATACAACTAGCTATAACTATAACTATAACTCCTGGTTTAACTAGCTATATCTTTGATGCACCAGAATGTTGAATAATTGATGAAAATCTCAAAATAATTGTCAACACTTAGAAGCCCTATCCCCGGGCAGTATGGGTGGTATAGAAAAGGATACACAATGGTGTACACAGAAAACAAAGGCGTCTAAGGTCTGCTTCCGCTGTACTTTGAGTCTTTGTACAAATTATACTGTGCTCACATTGGAATCATAGGACACATGAACGTAAAGGCCGTGACTGAAACCGAACCTCATCCACCTTAACTCGATGCTGCAGAAAAACTGACTCACCGAGAGGAACTCCGTGAGCTCTCGCTGCAGGAGCAGCTTCAGCTCCCCCTTGTTCAGCTTGAATCTGTCCCCTTCCTTGCAAGAGTACCGGTGGAAGATTCTGATCATGGTGTCCATAGCCATCTCCAGCTGGGTAGGCATGTAGGCAGCAGAAATGACCACTCCAGAGGCAGCCGAGCCGAGCCGAGCCAGGGAGAAGACACCTGTTCAAAAGAAGCAGCTGGGGAAACATCAATACTCTCATGAAAACAGTCCCCCAGTCATCCCACTCCACAGTGCTGGCTGTTAAACCATAATAATCTTTCCATGAAAGACAGTGTCCGCCCATTCTGGGGCGAGCTGCAAATGAGAGCTTTACAGGGGAGTTTTTTCTCCTCGCTCGTCCCCAATCCCCCAAGACGCAGTAGCTTCAGTGTGTTCCTAAGTCAGCAACCAGACAACAAGCACACAGTCATGTTAAGACATAGAATTAAAAAATAAATAAAAAGAAAATACCGAACTGTACCTGTTCAGCTGTAGGACACAGCTCTATCGACAGGTGTTTACAATTAAACTGTGAGCATTTATACCCGGGCTTCCGCTGGCACACCTGTTCTCTAACAAGTGAAAATTACCAGTGACAAGAGACTCGATTGGCCGTGCCTCCACGTCTGTTTTTCATCAGCAGGATGAACAGGTGTGAGCTGTGGCCCCAGGGCCAGGGGGAAGGCTGGTGCCCAGTGTACTAGAGGAGAGTGTACTAGAGGAGAGTGTACTAGAGGAGAGCGTAGTGCAGGAAGGAGGAACCCTCTGTCCCCTCTCCTATGGGAGCATGGATGGAACTGCAGTTAGTTGCTAGGAAGTTGATGACTAGGAAGAACTCTAAAAATAGGGGAGCAAAGAAGCAGTGCTGGTTCAAACCTGGAGACTCCTCTGCAGAGCCAAGAGCAAGGTCAAGGGAATAAACTCAGAAGGGACTAACTAAACTGACCCGGTGGATAGTTACACTGCTGTAAAAAGAGAGGAAGCGCTCCATGTGTGAACTGAGGAAAATACAAAGCAGTGATTCCAGCTGTGTGAAAAAGAAAGAATAGCCAGGCGTGGTGGCGCACGCTTGTAATTCCAGTACTTTGGGAGGCGGAGACCGGAGGATCCGGGTTCGTGGCCAGCCTCAGCTCTCTCTCTCTCTCTCCCTGTTTCTCTCTCTCTCTCTCTCTCTCTACTTAGTGAGGCCCTCCGCAACTTCGTGAGACCCGGTTTCAAAATAAAGTATAAAAAATAGGGCCTGGGGTGTAGTGCAGAGGTAGAACGCCCCTGCGTTCAATCCCTGGTACCGCAAAAAAAAAAAAAAAGAAAAAGAAAAAGCTGCAGAGTAGTCGTGTCTGTGGGAATCCATCATGGGGGATTTCCAAGTGAGAAAAATTTAATAAAGAAAAAGATTCCCTGAAAAAACGAAGCCAGAAACCAGCCACTGTGCTTTTAAATGCTGCCTGTCCTTCTTTCAGGCCTGAAATTTAATTATATGGAAAGAGAGCCAGTATCTCCTTTTCATTTCCTTTGAATAAGCCAGTCCGGATATTACTTCCACCAGCCCGGCTCACCTCCCATCTGAGCATGGGCACTCCACTGAAACTGCGAGGTCCCCAGGGATGCCCAGAGCCTAATTCTGAAAAATATTTTTAGTTTATTTATTTAATAATTTATTTTTGTGGTACTAGGGATTGAGCCCAGGAGTGTTCTACCTCTGAGCTACACTCCCAGCCCTTTTTAGTTTGAAACAGGGCCTGGCTAAATTATTGTGTGCTGGCCTCAAACCTGCAATCCTCCTGTCTCAGCCTTCCAAACACTGGAATTACAGGGGTGTGCCACTGTGCCAGGCAAAAATATTGTTGGTTTATTATTAAGGTAATAACATGTATGGTAAAACCATAACATTTTGAATATTCAAGAGTATGAAAAAAAGTAAAATCCACAACCATTCCCTAACCTAGAGCCTTTCAGTTAACATTTTCTTGTGTGAAAGGCAGTATCTTGGAGGTTAAAAGATGGGCTGCCTGGCTCTAATTCTCACCTTTGCCATTAACTAGCTGTGCGATCTTGGGCTACTCACCACTCTGTGCCTCAATTTCCCCAGAGGTATAAATGGGGATAATAGTAGTACCTACCCAATAGTTTATTTTTGTGCCCCTAGGGCTTTGTGACCACACTTTTCTATCATTATCCCCATTTATACCTCTGGGGAAACTGAGGCAATAGGAAGTACCAAGTGGGTTATGATATATTCCTGGAACATAGTAAGTGCTATGTCTATGTCAGCTATTATTATCTTTACAGAAAAATATGTTTATATTACTTATATAACTCCATAGAATATTATACATATGTCCTTAAACATGCATATACATAAACAGCATCAAAATTTGTACCTTAGTTTTTTTTCATTTAATGTATCTTAGAAATCTTTCTCTATTAACACATAAAGATCTACCCTATTCTTCATTAAGTTTGTATATTATTCTATGTGGGAGAATATACCTACATATAGGTAAGAAATATTTATCAGGCTCTTAAGTTATGCCAAGTACTATGTAAACATGACAAAGAATCTTACCCTAAGAGTAAATTGTTTTGCTATTTTTATTGGGGTGTGTTAAGTGCAAAGAACGCAGAGAACACTGATCATCTTTTTTAGGTTTGTTTGTTTGTTTGTTTGGCGGTACCGGGATTGAACCCAGGGGCATTTTACCTCCGGGCTACACCCCCAGCCCTATTTTTTATTCTTTATTTTGAAACAGGGTCTCACTAAGTTGCAGAGGGCCTCACTAAGTAGCTGAGGCTGGCCCGAACCTGTGATCCTCTGGTCTCAGCCTCCCAAGTACTGGGATTACAGGCGTGCGCCACCACGCGGCCTTTTTTAGTTTTTTTTTTTTATCTAGAATGCCCCCGGGGCTTTGTGACCACACTTTTCTGGGTTTCCTCCTTAGTTTTGAAGGCACTTACACTCACCAACTCTTAAATGCTGTTTCTCCGGTGGTCTCAGTTACTTCTATAATTTCAATCACTCCCCAAATCATATTTTTTGGCCCAGATCTCTGCTGAGCTCCAGAATGATCTGGTCTGCCAGACCCTGCCTATTTGAGTGTCTCACAAGTTTTTCAAACCCAATTAAGATTGAAATAAAACATTTCCCACCCAAGTCTGCTGTTCCTCCTGTATGGACCCTATCAGTTACCCGGTTTCACAGGTCACCCCGGCTTCTTTCACTGTTTTTAAATATCAGTTGAACTTGTCCATTCCTCTCCACTCTTGACTACCTTCAGGGCTTCATGTTTTGGGTTTGGCTTTTTATTTTTATTTATTTTTTAATCTCTACCACTGTGGAAGATTCCTTGCTGCGCTCTCTGTAGTCTGTCGCTGCCCCTCCATTCTGATCTCCATTTTGCCATCAAAATAGTTGATCTAAAATCTAAATTAGAGCTGGGCATGGTGGTGCACATTTGTAATCCCAGTACTTGGGAGGGTGAGACAAGAGGATCACAGGTTCAAAGACAGCTTCAGAAACATAGGGAGACTCTCAACAACCTAGCAAGACCCTGTTTCGAAACAAAAAATAAAAAGAGCTAGGGGTATATCTCAGAGGTAGAATGCCTCTAGATTCAATCCCCAGTACAACACACACAAAAATAAAATAAAATAAATAAAATAAAATAAAATAAAATACAAATCAAGGCTGGGGATATAGCTGAACCCATGGATTACTTGCCTAGTGTTCGTAAGGCCCTGGGTTTGCTCCCCATCATTGCAAACAACAACAACACCAACAACAGAAAACAGCGCTTAAAATACATCCTCACTCCTGGGCATTCAGAGGTCTGACCACAGTGTCCGACTCTCACTCTTTTGTGCCTTTGTGTATTGATTGCCTTTGCGCGTTCTGGCCCACTGCCTGGAATGCTGATTCCCTGGCTCCTTGAAAACCCGGTTCAAGTATCACCTCCCCTTGCGAGTTTTCCTGCCCTCTTCCCAACTACTCCCTCCTTCTCTCCCCTATGACAGGCGCCCACCTTGTCCTCTCTTATCCCATGTTGCCTCTCTGTCTTTTGTATCAGAGCACTTGTTGCACAGTTCTGTAATCACTTTTTCTTGTTGGTCTGCCAAACACTCCCCACTTTCCAAACTTTGAATGAGTTCCTTGATGCCAGGGTTGATGTCTGGTCCATCTTCACCTTCCGCAGCATTTAGCATAGGATCAGGTGTACCTAGTACACAGAAATCCTTGTTGATGGCGGATTAAATTGCAAATGAACCAGAAAAGGAAACTGTAAGGCCTCTCGAGAACTGAGTCTTGTCTAGCCTAACTGTCCAAATAATTATTTGATTGCCTTTATTCCACATTAAAAAAAATTGCTTCATCAAAGGCAGAGAGACAGACAGAAAACAGTCATTTTGATAAACATAAAGAGTTTGAATTTGAACTGGGCGTGGTGGCTCACACCTGTAATCCCAGTACTCAGGAGACTGAGATAGGAGGATCACAGGGTCAAGGACAACCTCAGCAATTTAGGGAGAACCTCAGTAACTTAGCGAGATCCTGTTTCAAAATAAAAAAATAAAAAGGGCTAGGGGTGTAGCTCAGAGGTAGAAGATCCTTGGGTTCAACCCCCAGAACAACAACAAAAAAAGTTTGAATTCAGAATAATAGCCAGGCGTAGTGGTTTATGCTTGTAATCCCAATACTTGGGAGGCTGAGACAGGAGGATCACAAGTTCGAGGGCAGCATGCAGTAGCTTAACAAGATCTTGTTTCAAAATAAAAAATAAAAAGGGCTGGGGTGTATATCAGAGGTAGAATGTTCCTGGGTTCAATCCCTAGTACAAGAAAGAAAGAGGAATTATATATTATCAGGTTATGTTACCAAAGTTACAGATGCACTTAAATTAGTAAATTATACAGAGTATATAGGTCTCAACAATGTTGTACTGTATTATATTATATTATATTATATTATATGTATTGGTACTGGGAATTGAACCCAGAGACATTCTATCTCTGAGCTGTACCCTCATCCCTTTTCATTTTTTATTTTGAAATGGGGTCTTGTTAAGTTGCTGGGAGTCTCACTAAGTTGCTGAGGCTGGTCTCAAACCTGTGATCCTCCTGTCTGTCTCCCAAGTATTGGCATTACAGGCATGTACCATCATGCCCAGCTTCAACAATATTATATTTAAACCATATTCAACCACAAAATGATTTACTTGGAGAATTCAAGTGGCAGTTAAAAATCTTAATAGAAAAGGTATTGAAGATCGTAATGCTGTAATTTGATTCGAGAGATAAAAGTTTATCTTCTACATCCAGTGCTCCTGGGGTCTAAAAGCAAGGTGGTTTCCTCATTGCATCTGCACGGCTGTGGCAGAGTTGAACGTTTCCTTTGGTGCATGCTGCCCCTTACTGTCAGGCTCCAGAACTGCACCCGGGAGTGCTTTCATTTCCTGAGTGCACTTCAGTTGCCTTTATAAAACATGTGGCTCTTCTTCAGGGTCATATCTTTGATAAAAGCCAGCCCCGGTCTGTGCCTTCAAGGAGCCTTTCAGAAACAAAGGTAATGTCAAAAGGCTCAACAGGACTTTGTCAGCTAGGGACCCAAATTTGCAGGTGATATGAAATCCCAGCACATGGGAGATGTTTACAGCACAGAAGGGCTACTAGCCTGTGCATCTTGCTAGCTCTATAAATCATTACTATTGCTGACCATCATGACACAAACCTGCAATCCTCATACTTGGGGGGCTGAGACAGGAGGATTGCAGGTTAGAAGCCTGCCTTGGCAACTTAGCGAGACCCTGTTTACAAATAAAAAATAAAATAGGCCTGGGTTCAATCCCCAGACACACACACACACACACACACACACACACACACACACACAGAGAGAGAGAGAGAGAGAGAGAGAGAGAGAGAGAGAGAGATTGAAAGTGAGACCTTGGCAGAGAAGTGTGAAAGAAATGAGGTACATGCAAAATAAGCATCATATTTCCTGGGGCACGGCTGACACCCCCTGGGGCTGAGGACATCCCACTAGCTGCCTGCGCCTGCTGCAGTTCCGAGGAAGGCCAGCCTCCCTTAGGAACTGGTCTGGGGCCAAGACCAGTCACATGGGGCTAAATCGGTTCCTTTCAGTTTCTGGGTTTTTTCTTTTTATGCAACTTGATTTGAATGTTTTATCATTTTCACAGCGATGACATGAATGACTCTTAAACAGCTATGAGAGGTGGGAGGGAGGAGCCATAAACAGGTGTGAAAAAACTTTTGGGGGTGAAAGAGGTGTTTATCATCTTGGCTGTAGTGATGGTGTCACAAGTGTAGACATAAGTCACACTTGTTAAAGTGTACATTTTAAATTTGTGGAGTTTACTATATATGCCACCTATAACTGAAATCTTTTCAAAAATAGGAAAAAAAAACTTTCCTAGAATCTCATAACTGGATAGCAGCAGAGTTAAGGCCCCAACTCGTGTTTGTCTGACAAAAAAGTGAAATCATGCAGCCATTTAAAATTAGAAGTATGAAGCCGGGTGGGGTGGTGCACGCCAGTAATCGAGTGCTTGGAAGGCTGACATAGGAGGATCTCAGGTTGGAAGCCAATGCATGATATCTTCTTTTTTTTTTTTATTCTTTATTTTGAAACAGGGTCTCACTAAGTTGCGGAGGGCCTAAGTAGCTGAGGCTGGCCGCGAACCTGGATCTTCGGGTCTCAGCCTCCCAAGTACTGGGATTACAAGCGTACACCACCATGCCCAGCAACACATGATATCTTAATGAGATCCTGGCTCAGCTAGGGAATAATTCTGATACCAGAGGGACTTCAGATAATGGAGAAGAAACTCCAGTGGAGCCAGGGAGGTGGAGGTCGTCTAGGGGAAGGGGGAGGAGGAAGGAGAATCAATGAAGGATTCACCTCTGTTGACATTATGTGCATATGTGAGAATACCAACGCTAATCTCAATATCCTGTATGGGGAAGGGGGGAGTGGAGGGGGAGTGTGTGTGGGGGAAGCCCACCAGGTGCTATGTGCATGTATGTCACTATCACTATGAACTACATTATGATGTGAGACTATAATGCACCAATAAAAGTATTTTTAAAAAGCAGGGCATGGTGGCACAGGCCTGCCATCCTGGTACTTGGGAAGCTGAGATAGGAGGACTGCAGGTTCAAGGACAGCCTCAGCAAGTAGTAAGACTCTCATCAACCTAAAAAGACCCTGTTTAAAAATAAAAATAAAGATAGGGCTAGGGGTGTAACTTGGAGGTAGAATGCCCCTAGGTTCAATCCCCAGTAACACACACACACACTGAAAAATAAATGAAATAAAATAAAATAAAATAAAGAACTACTTTAGGGACTTAAATTCTGTTTTTGAAAAAAATAAAATTAAAAATAAAAAGGGCTAGGGGTGTACCTCAGAGGTAGAATGTCCCTGAATTTAATCCCCAGTACCACCAAAATAAAGTTAAAAGTATAAAGAGCCAAGCACAAGCCGGGCATGGTGGTTCATGCCTGTAATCCCAGTACTTGGGAGGCTGAAACAGGAGGATTGCAGGTTTGAAGCCAGCCTCAGTAACTTAGCAAGACCCTGTTTCCAAATAAAAAATAAAATAGGGCTGGGGGTATAGCTCGGAGGTAAAACGCCTCTGGGTTCAATCCCCATTACCAAAAATAAAAAAAGCTGGGTGTGGTGGCACATGCTTATAATCCCAGTACTTGGGAGGCTGAGACAGGAGGATCTCAGGTTTGCAGCCAACTTCAGCAACTTACTGAGGCCTTCCACAACTTAGTGAGACCCTGCTTCAAAATAAAAAATAAAATACAGCTGGGGGTGTAGCTCAGAGGTAGACTGCCCCTGAGTTCAATCCCTAGTACTAAAAAAAAAAAAGAAAGAAAGAAAGAAAAGAAAAGCTAAAAGAATAAAGACTACAGAAACACAAAAAAAGTTTCAGTAAAATGGTAAGTGAAAATAGTAAAATAAAAACCATATATATATCATAATAGATAAATTTTGTGTACTAATAGAAAAGAAGAAAAATACAGATATTTTTAATGGTTGTTTAATAGAATTATGGGTGATTTAGAAATTCTTTAATGTGGCTTACAAATCCCATTTTCAATTAAAACATTAATTGTAATAATAAAGTATTTATACTTGTAACTATCTCCGTATTAGGCAGTGTCTTTTAAGGTATAGTGTTGAATTTAAAAACTTAGCATAGAAATTCTAGATTCAAGTCGGACATGGTGGCGTATGCTTGTAATACCAGTACTTGGGAGACTGAGACAGGAGGAGCGCAAGTTCAAAGCCAGCATCAGCAACTTAGCGAGGCTTTCAACAACCTAGTGAGAGCTTGTTTCCAAATAAGAAATAAAATAGGACTGGGGTATAGTTTGGAGGTAGAATGCCTCTGCGTTCAATCCCCAGTGCCATAAAAAAAATTTTAGATCCAAAATTCCCAGTTTATAAAGCTCCTTTCATACATACTACTAAGCAGCAACTATTTGCCAAGTGCCAGATATAGAGTCTGTGAGATATGATAGAAATCAAGACAAATGCTCAAAATATTACTGAAAAATACATCACAGGTCATTATTAAATGCTGAACAATCTATAAGTCATGTGATATGATTAAGCCTCCTTTCTCACATGTATAAAATGACAATCTTGGGCTAAATGACCCTGAAGTTCTCTTTCCTTTAAAAAACAATTTTTATTCTAAAATTTGTGTAAGAATCAGTGTTTCTGTGCACATACATGTACAGGCTGGTGTGTGTTTTATCTTTCAGAAAAACAGTTTGGGCAAACACGTGAAGGGCAAAGGCCCCTGGAGGGACATCTTGGAGAGCCCTGGCTGTGCTTTTCCTCCTGCCCCACACGGACAAGAAAAACAGGTTTCCAGCATTTGCCACACATTTCTGCCAGGAAGGGCCGATGGCTCTGCTCCAGGAACTACAGAAAGTATTTTCTAGTCTTTAAATGATGCCTTGCATGCCCCTAAATTCTCTGCAGGTGGTTTATCTTGCCTTCTCCACAAGCTAAAGCTAAGAGTCAAAGAGAAGAATTTTAAAGGCAAGAGTTAAGATACTAATTTTCCTTTCACAAGTCAAACACCCATCTCCCTGGATGAAATGTGATTCACTTCAAAATAACCCATTGGGCCGGGAGCAGTGGTACACACCTGTAATCCCAGTATTTGGAAGACTGAGATAGGAGGATCACAGGTTTGAGGCCCGCCTCAGCAAGTTAATGAGACCCTGTTTCAAAACAAAAAATAAAAAGGGCTGGGGGTGTAGTTCAGAGGTAGAATAACCCTGTGTTCAATCCCCAGTAACAAACAAACAAATAATAATATTAACCCATTGGGTGGAAGGCAGGTGGTGTGGTGAAAAGGGGCGAGTCATTAAACCAGGTCAGTCATGCATTGTTTGGTTATTACATCTGGGTGCTTGTACTTGGGATTTCATTAGACTATTCTATTTTTCTATTTTCTATGTATTTGAAATATTCCATAATAAAACATTTACACACACACACACACACACACACACACACACACACAGTGTTAGTCGGCTTTCCCTTACCATAAAAAATACAGGTAAAAGGAGGGAGGTTTGTTTTGGCTTGCAGCATTGGAGGTTTCAGTCCATGACCAATGGGTGCCATTGCTTTGGGCCTGTGCCAAGGCAGCACATCATGGCAGGAGCACATGGAGGAGGCCATTCACTTCATGGTGGAGAAGCAAAAGAGAGAGCAAGAGACTCAAGTCCCACAGTTGCTTTCAAAGGCATGCCCCCAATGACCTAAGTCCTCCCACTAAGCCCCACCTCCTAAAGACCCCACCATCTCCCAGTAGTGTCAACTGGGGACCAAGCCTTTAACACATAGACTTTGGGGGGACATTTAAAATCCAAACTATAACTAGGTGTTGTGGTGCAGGCCTGTAATCCCAGTACTTGGGAGGATGAGACAGGATGATCGTGGGTTTAAGACCAGCCTCAGCAATTTAGTGACTCTCAGCAACCTAGTAAGATCCTGTTTCAAAACACAACAAAAAAAAAATTTAAAAAGGGCTGGAGGTTGCATCTTGGAGGTAGAATGCCTCTGGGTTCAATCCCCAATAACACACACACACACACACACACTCCAAAGTATACACCCAGCATGGTGGTGCATGCTTATAATCCTAATACTTGGAAGACTGAGAGAGGAGGATCACAGGTCAAGGCCAGCCTAGGCAACTTAGCAAGACCCTCAGCAATTTAGCAAGACCCTGTTTCAAAATTTAAAAACTAGCAGGGTGTGATGGCACATGACTGTAATCCCAGTACTTGGGAGGCTGAGACAGAAGGATCACAGGTTCAAGGCCAACCTCAGCAACTTAATAAGACCCTCAGCAACTTAGCAAAACCCTGTTTCAAAATAAAAAATAAATAGGGCTGGGGATGTAGCTCAAAGGTAGAATGCCCCTGGGTTTGATCTCCAGTACCACACACATAAAACAAACACACAAACAAACAAAACCACCCTGGCTTCTGCCTTTAGCATTCATGGATCCAATTGGAGGAACTCAGCTGCCACCTTGTGAGGACACCAAGACGCCCCCTGGAGAGATCCTTGTGGCAAAGAACTGAGGCTTCCTGCCTGCAGCCAGCACCAACTTGCCAGGCATGTGATAAAAATACCTGTGAAGTGGATCCCCAGCCATGGTTGGGCCTGCAGGTGGACGTAGAGCAACCTTCTGAGAAACGGAAAGCCAGAACTATAACTGAACAGCTCTCAAATTCCTGTCCTGCAGAAGCTGTATGAGCTAATAAATGTTTGGGAGTAAATTGCTCAGCAACAATAGGAACTAACATTGCTTGTTAAAACTCAAGTCCTTTGAGAAGGCCCGCAGTGGGTGTCGACCCAATGTGATTACTGCCCAGTGCTCTGAATGTCAAAGTGAAGAAATTCAATTCCTGTGGGTAAACGGTGGGAGTAACTATGACTCTCTTAGGGTAACCAAATGCCTCGTCATCTAATTAGTGACGCTCATGAGTGGATGAATGAGATTCCCACTGTCCCTACCTACTATCCAGCGAAGCCACAGCCAAGGGAATGGGCTTGGCGGAATCAATGGGGAAAGAAGACCCTGTTGAACTTGACTCTAGTCTAGCAAGGTGAAGAGACATGAGAGGTATAGAATAAGTGGGAGGCCCCCAGCGCCCCTCTGTCCCTGCAAGGGGGTGGGGTGGGGTCTGCCAGCCTTGCAGAAAAAACAATTCGACAGCATGAATTGGACATTGAAGAGATCTCTGCCAATCTTAAAAGAGCAAACCTAAGAATAATATGCATACAAGAAAGAATAGAAACTGAAACCAAAGGAATCAATAATCTTTTCAGAGAAGTAATATTAGAAAAATTTCCAAACATAGAAAAAAAGGTTGACACACAGGTACAGGAAACATACAGAACCCCTAATAGACAAGATCAGAGAAGAGGTTCACCATGCCACATAACCAAATTGACTAATGTAGAGGCCAAGGAGAGAATCTTAAAGGCAATGAGAGTAAAAGACCAAGTAACATTCAGAGGCAAACCAATAAGAATAACTCTTGACTTTTCAAGCCAAGTCATGAAAGCCAGGAGGACCTGGGGTGACATATTCCAAACTCTGAAAGAAAACAACTTCCAGCCAAGATTTATCTACCCAGCAAAGATATCCATCAAATTTTATGGGGAAATAAAAACTTTCTACGACAAACAGAAGCTGAAAGACTTTATGTCTTCCAAACCAGCACTAGAGAAAATATTCAAAGAGATTAATTACAAAGAAGAAATAATAAAGAAACACCAGAACCAGAGAAACAATGATTTCCATCAAACAAACAACTAGGCAAAGAAGAACAAACACAACCTCAAACAGAAATTAAAACTCAAAATGTTAGGAATTAAAACTCATCTCTCAATAATCACGTTGACTATAAATGGCCTCAATTCCCCAATCAAAAGACACAAGGTGTCAAAATGGATTAAAAATCACAATCCATCTATATGCTACCTGTAAGAAACACACCTTACAAATAGATACTCACAAACAAAAGGTGAAGGGATGGAACAAAGTAATCCATGCTAATGGAACTCAAAAACAAGCAGGAGTAGCAACTATGATATAAGACAAATTAGACTTCAAACCTAAACTTATCAGAAGAGACAAACTAGATCATTTCTTACTGGTAAAAGGAACAATCCAGCAAGAGGATATAACAATAGCCAACATTTATGCCCCAAACATAGGTGCAACCACTTTCATAAAAGAAACTCTTCGTGACATTAAGTCACACATAGATTCTAATACAATAATATTGGGAGACTTCAACACCTCTCTCACACCACTAGATAGATCTTCAAGACAAAAGGTCAGTAAAGATCCTCAGACCTACCTAAGGAACACCATAAACCAAATGGACCTACTAGACACATACAGAATATTCCACCCAACTACAGTTGAATTCATATTTTTTTCAGCTGCTCATGGAACCTTCTCTAAAATAGACCATATACTAGGCCACAAAGTGAGTACTAGGAAGTTCAAAAAATGTGATATAATCCCCTGTGTCTTTTCAGACCATAATGGAATGAAACTAGAAATCAACTACAAGAAGACCCAGAGAAACCTCATAAACATGTGGAGACTGAACACCACACTGCTGAATGAGGAATGGGTCACAGAAGAAATAAGAGGAGAAATTAAGAAATTCCTAGAAACAAAAGAAAACAGAGACACAACATATCAAAATCTCTGGGACACTCTGAAGGCAGAATTAAGAGGAAAATTCATAGCACTGAGTGTTCACATAAGAAGAACAGAAAATCACCAAATAAATAACCTAATGACACACCTCAAAGCCCTTGAAAAAGAGGAACAGTCTAGCCCCAAAGCCAGTAGAAGATAGGAAATTATTAAAATCAGAGCAGAAATCAATGAACTAGAGAATTAAAAAACAATACAAAAAATCAACAAAACCAAAAGCTGGCTCCTCAAAAAAAAATAAACAAGATAGATAAACCACTAGCCAACCTAACCAAAAGAAAGCAAGAATCAACCCAAATTACTAAAATAAGAGATGAAAAAGATGATATTACCACCGACAACACGGAAATCCAAAGGATTATCAGAAACTACTTTGAAAAACTATATTCCAACAAAATGGAAAACCTAGAAGAAATGGACAAATTTCTAGACACGTACAACCCTCCTAAGTTGAATCAAGAAGATATAGAAAATTTAAACTGACCAATAGCAATCAAAGAGATTGAAGCAGCAATAAAGAGCCTGCCATCAAATAAAAGCCGAGGACCACATGGTTTCCCAGGTGAATTTTATAAAACCTTTATAGAAGAACGAATCCCAATACTCCTCAATCTATTCCATGAAAAAGAAAGAAACGGGATTCTCCCAAACACATTCTATGAAGCCAACATCACATTAATACCAAAACCAAATAAAGACAGCTCAAGAAAAGAAAGCTACAGACCTATATCGTTGATGAACTTAGACGCAAAACTTCTAAACAAAATACTAGCACATTCAAAACCACATCAAGAAAATCATACACCATGACCAAGTCAGGTTCATCCCAGGGATGCAAGGGTGGTTCAACATACGAAAAGCAATCCATATAATCCATCACATAAACAGAACTAAAGACAAAAATCACATGATCATTTCAACAGATGCTGAAAAAGCATTTGACAAAATCCAACACCCATTCATTATAAAAACACTGCAGAGGGCTGGGTGTGATGGCATACGCTTGTAATCCCAGTACTTGGGAGGCTGAGACTGGAGGATTGCAGGTTCGCAGTCAGCCTCAGCTACTTAGTGAGGCCCTCCGCAACTTAGTGAGACCCTGTTTCAAACTAAAAAAATAAAATAGAGCCAGGCGTGGTGGCGCACGCTTGTAATCCCAGTACTTTGGGAGGCGGAGACCGGAGGATCCGGGTTCGCGGCCAGCCTCAGCTCGCACACATGCTCTCTCTCTCTCTCTCCCTCTCTCTCTCTCTTTCTCTCTCTCTCTACTTAGTGAGGCCCTCCGCAACTTCGTGAGACCCGGTCTCAAAATAATAAGGCCGGGGGCATAGCGCGGAGATAGAACACCCCTGCGTTCAATCCCCGGTACCGCAAAAAAATAAAATAAAATAGGACTGGGGGTGTAGCTCAGAGATAGAAAGCCCTTGGGTTCAATCCCCAGTACCACAAAAAAAAAAAAAACACTGCAGAGAATTGGAATAGAGGGAACATGCCTCAATATCATAAAGGCAATATACAATAGGCCCACAGTCAACATCATGTTGAATGGGGAAAAACTACACGTGTTCCCCTTAAAAACAGGAACAAGACAAGGATGTCCACTATCACCACTCCTTTTCAATATAGTACTAGAGACTCTAGCCAGAGCAATAAGGCAAGAGAAGGAAATCAAAAGAGTGCAAATAGAGAAATAAGAACTGAAACTATCTCTATTTGCAAATGACATGATATTATACTTAGAAGACCCAACAAACTCAACCAAAAGGCTTATAGAACTGATCAACAAATTCAGCAAAGTATCTGGATACAAAATCAATCTTAAAAAATCAGAAGCTTTTCTATATGCCAACCATAAATCCACTGAAAAAGAAATCCAGAAAACATTTCCACTCACGATATCCCCCAAAACAATAAAATACTTAGGAATAAACCTAGCCAAGAATGTAAAAGACCTCTACAAGGAAAATTATAAAACATTGAGAAAAGAAATTGAAGAAGATCTTAGAAGATGGGAAGACCTCCCATGCTCTTGGGTAGGCAGAATAAATATCATCAAAATGGCCATTCTTCCAAAAGTGATCTACAGATTCAATGCAATACCCACTCAATTACCAAGGTTATTCTTCACAGACATAGAAAAATCAGTGCTTAAATTCATTTGGAACAACAAAAAACCCAGAATAGCCAAAGTAGTTCTCAGCAACAAGAACCATGCAGGAGGCATCACAATACCTGACTTCAAACCATACTACAGAGCCATAGTAATAAAAAAACAGCATAGTATTAGCACAAAAGCAGACACATAGACCAATGGAGCAGAATAGAAGATTCGGAAACAAATCCGCACACTTACAGTCAATCGGTTTTTGACAAAGGAGCTAAAAACATACATTGGAAAAAAGACAGCCTCTTCAACAAATGGTGCTGGCAAAACTGGTTAACCACATGAAGAAAAATGGAAATAAACCCCATTTTCTCACCCTGCACAGGAGTCAACTCAAGATGGATCAACGACCTGAAATTTAGACCAGAGACCTTGCAGCTACTTGAAGAGGGCATAGGTTCAACCCTTCAACACATAGGCATAGCCAAAAACTTCCTCAACAAGCCCAAAGGCATGAGAAGTTAAAAGAGGATCAATACGTGGGATTGCATTAAACTGAAGAGCTTCTGCACAGCAAAGGAAACTATCAAGAACCTCAACAGAGAGTCATCAGAATGGGAGATTTTTGCCAGCTACTCCTCTGATAGAGGACTAATATCTAGAATATACAGAGAACTCAAGAAACTCACCACTAAAAAAACAAACAACCCAATCAAAAAATGGGCAAGTGAACTGAATAGGCACCTCACAAAAGAAGAAATACAAATGGTCAATAAATGTATGAAAAAATGTTCAACATCATTAGCAATCTGAGAGATGCAAATCAAAACTACCCTGAGATTTCACCTAACCCCAATTAGAATGGTAATCATTAAAAACACAAACAATAACACATGCTGGTGAGGATGTGGAGAAGCAGGAACTCTAATACACTGTTGGTGGGATTGCAAATTAGTGCAACCACTTTGGAAAACAGTGTGGAGGATCCTCAGAAGCCTGGGAATGAACCTACCATATGACCCAGCAATACCACTTCTAGGCATCTACCCAAAAGAATGGAAACCAAATTACCAGAATAATGCATGCATATCTATGTTTATAGCTGCACAATTCACAATTGCCAAACTATGGAACCAGCCAAGATGTCCATCAACAGATGAATGGATTGCAAAATTATGGGATATGTACACAATGAAATTTTACGCAGCCATAAAGAACAACAACATTACGTCATTTGCAGGAACATGGGTGGAATTAGAGAACATTATGCTTGGTGAGACTAGTCAGTCACAAAAAGTGAAAAGTCAGATGTTCTCCCTAATATGCAGAAGCTAGGGAGAATAGGGCATAGGAGGGACTCCAGACAAAGATGGAGAAAACCTTAGATGAGTAAAGAAGGCGACCTAACTGAAGGAGATGGGGGGGGAGGGAAACACCCTAATGCACAAGATATACATACACAAATTTATCAAAGTCAACTAGTATGCTGAGCATGAGAAGGAGGGAAGGGGGAGAGAAGGGGAGTGGGAATTGGGGGAGGGCTAATTAACTGATGTGTGCATGTATACTTCTACCACCCTGAAACCCATGAAGATGTATGATTACAAAGCACCAATAAAAATTAAAAAAAAAATAAAAACAACTGGAAAGTTAAAAAATAAATAAAACCAAGAATTAATAAATAGGATAGCATCCAATTAAAAAGCTTCTGCACAGCAAAGAAAACAAGAGCATGAGGAGAGGGATTATAGAATGGGAAGAATTTTTTGCCAGCTACTCTTCCAACAGATTATTAATAACCAGCATATATAAAGAACTTCAAAGCCAGGCACAGTGGTACACACTTGTAATCCCAGTACTTGGGAGGCTGATGCAGGAGGATTGCAGGTTAGAGGCCAGCCCCAGCAATTTGGCAAAACCCTCATCAATTTAATGTGATGCTGTTTCAAAATAAAAAATAAAATGAGCCAGGGGTGTAGCTTAGAGGTATAATATCCCTGGGTTCAGTCAATGGACTTGATGTACATACACAAATTTATCAATGCCAATCACAGTGTAGTGCACGGGGAAGGGGAGGGATGGGGTGGGAGCTGGGGAGGGCTTACCAAGTGCTGTGTGCATGTATGCCTCTATCACTCTGAACTTTACCATGATGTATGATTACAAAGCACCAATAAAATAAAATAAAGAACTTCAAAAACTTAAGTCCTCTTTATACATATTTTTTTAAATGGTGCAATGTTTCTTCTATTTGAATTTTTTCAGAAATGAAAATGTGAGTGATCAAATTCTCATGTGGCCCCAGGAAGGACGCACATGCCAAGCTCCCACAGGAGAGGGCGCTGTTTCCTATCTTCTACAGGACCTTTCATGGCAGCACAGGAAATGAAAATGTAGAAGTGACGAACCGTTTTCTGCAAGAGACCTCCTTGAATATCTTCAGAGAATTAATACTGAACTTTTAACAAGTCGGTTTAACCGCAAATCATTACTTCTGAGTTTGAAGCCTCACCTCATATCACAAAGCCCTGCTTTGTCACACCTCAGTGTCGGCTGAGCCATGCCTGCTTTATTAGAATGCCTCTGGTTCTGTCCAAAGTTCGCTGAAAGTCATCAGGACTTGGTTCAGTCGCCAATGTTGCAAAAAAAATTTTTTTAATTTTAATTTAGTACTGGGGATCTAACCCAGGGGTGTTCTACCTCTGAGCCACACCCCCAGCCCTATTTTATTTTTATTTGAAACAGGATTTAAGTTGCTGAGGGCCTCACTAAATTGTGGAGGCTGACCTCAAACCTGCAATCCTCCTGTCTCAGCCTCCCAAGTACTGGGATTACAGGCATGTACCTGGCTTTAAAAAAAAATAATGTAAAAATTTTAAAAAGAAAGTCATCAAGACTTACTTGTCATGAGTTTACTGTCATGATATGTAATCCAGAACCCCCAAAAGCCTCCCACAAGCCCCTTTCCAGCTTCCAGCAATGATCAACTGAGGGTGCAGAACCATGTCAAAGTCTCCAGGAGACAACCCCAAAAGTATTCTCTGACCTCTGTAGTGTAAAGCCCATACTCCCTGATCCCCCCACCCCGTTTCCTTCCACGGATGAGAATAGTCTCTGATGTATACATTGCTCCAGTGGCAACAGCTGCAAAGTCCAGTGGTGCACGCTGAGGCCACAGAGCTTGGCGGCCACACCAGGAGCGGCTTACAGCCAGTTCTGCGCTGTGGTTTTGGACATCATTCCTGGAAGAGTTTCCTCAAAGCCTTATTTTTTTTCACAGCTCTCTCAAAAGTTTTGTGCACTGCCCAGAATTATTATTCTGCTTCAGAGCTAGGTGAACTTCCATTGCTTGCAATTAAGAACTCCTGTCTGATAAGCCCCAGTAAAGACTGATTCTGCTGAGCAGATTGAACCTCCAGGAAGCCCTGCCCCAGTCCAGAAAACTGGTAATCTCCTTCTCTCTCCATGAAGAACTGGCCTTGAAAAACTGGATTTGCCAGTTTCAGGTTAGGTTACAAATCCAACTCACCCAAAGTCACAGAGGCTAATACGACTGTATTTTTCTAGAGAGAGATTTTCTGGAGTTTGGAATTTGCCTCCATATAAGGAAGGCTCCTCCTCTTTCTTTCTTTTTTTTTCTTTCTCTTTCTTTCTTTCTTTCTTTCTTTCTTTCTTTCTTCTTTCTTTCTTTCTTTCTTTCTTCCTTTCTTTCTTTTTAATTATTTTTATATTTTTGTGATACTGGGCATTGAATTCAGGGTCTGAGCTACATTCCCATCCCTTTTAATTTTTTATTTTGAGATAGGTCATGATAAATTGCTCAGGCTGGCTTCGAACTTGTGATCTTGCTCTCTCAGCCTCCTGAGTGGCTGGGATTACAGGCATGGGCCACCCCACCCACCTAGGCTCCTCCTTTTCAAGCAGAGCTGGTGTGGGCCAGGGTGTGGAGATCCAGCCTTACTTGCTCTTTTTTTTTTTTTTGGAGGGGGGGCTTTCATAACGTTTGTTTTCAAAAGACCTAGATTCTAGAAAAGGCATTTTTCTTCTTTTCAGTGTGCCAACTCCTTTCCTCAACAGATTAAACATGGATTGGTGGTGATCAAAGTGGCTCAAAAATCCTAATCTTAGTCAACACTGAGTTCCAAAGTTCACACAGTAAGGATATGTTCTTCCTTTTTTTTTTTTTTTTGTGGTGCTGGGAATGGAACCCAGGGTCACTCTACCTCTGAGCTATACCCCCAGCCCTATTTTATTCTTTTAGTTTGAAACAGGGTCTCAATAAGTGGCTGAGGCTGGCTTTGAACCTGCGATCCTCCTGTCTCAGCCTCCCAAGTTCTTCCTATCTTCATTTCACTCCCAATTAATGGATGTCATGCACTTTAACATTTACATTTCTCCAGCCAAAGCAAACTAATTTGTGATAATTTAATAATCTTAAAGATTTTTTGATAGACTT
Source organism: Glis glis (assembly GCA_004027185.1). Lineage (NCBI taxonomy): Eukaryota > Metazoa > Chordata > Mammalia > Rodentia > Gliridae > Glis > Glis glis. The sequence continues at coordinate 7,834 of PVJS01010578.1, read as the reverse complement.
GCCTAGCATGCCCGAGGCCCTGGGTTCCACTAAAAACAAGAATGGAGTAGATCTGGGAACATTTTTATCTACAGGATGGCATGTCAGAGAAGCACAGATATGATTTGATATGTGCAAGTCCTTATATTATTGGGCTGTATTTGACACTGTTCCCCATTCCTGCCTTCCTGAAAGCCTCTGTTCTCTCCATTTCTGTAACCTCTCGCTACCTTGGTTTTCCTCCAACCTCTCTAATTTTTCTTCTGTCCTGTTCTTCCCTCAGCAGGAACCTTGTCTTCTAATGTCTGCCCTTAAATGTGGGTGTTCTCTATTGCTCCATGTGGTTAACCCTGGCAATTTCATCTACTTGGTGGTTTTACTTACAAACTTATGATTCCAATTTCCAACTCTTTCCCCAACCCTGTCTTGAGGACCCTTTCCCATCAGTACTGTTTTATTTCAACTCACCTGGAATACAGACTTAAACTTGTGACACAATGGTGCTTTTCACACCCCAGCTATTTACCTACCTTGCATTTATATTTACACTCCCAGGAGGAGAAATTAGACTGTGGCTTTTATTGCTCTTTTTTTGGACATGGATCATTCGTGGCTACACTAGTTATAATGCTTTTGTCATCAGATAATAGAACAACTAAATTAAAGTAGTTGACACTTAATAAGGACATGTGTTATCTCTCACAGTAAGATTGGTTGTTCCCATGTTTCAACAACGCTATCAAAGTCCAAACCTTCTTTCTTCTTCTTTGCCTTCCGTGTGCTGGCTATCATCCCCAACGTGTTGCTTCATGGTCACAAGATGCTGCTTCACGGTCAGGCATCACATACTTGGACCATCTATGAGGAGTTATTTGGAGGAGTCCATGAAGTTCTTCAGATTTTTGTAAATGTTCTAAAATTATCCTTGTATTAGACCAGGTCAGTAGAAACTTAAGTTCCTGAACTGTATCTACCAGCCTCCCCTGGGATTGTTTAAGCAGCTGTATTTTGGAAAAATGACACTGGAAGCTGACTCAATGGGCCTCTGACTTGTATCTGCCCTGGAGATAGAGGTCGGAGCAAATCATTCCGTCTATGAAGACTCTCAGGTGACGTGTCAGTCTGGCTTTTGTGTTGGGAAGAATCCTTCTTCACTCATGAAGTCATCTTATGAACCCTACCCACGGCCTGAAGAACTCAGATGCTTCAGCAGGGTCATGCTCAAGCTATGTAACCACAGTGATAACACAGGCACCAATCGGAGTGGACGGCAGATATGAAGAATGAGCACTGCCGTCACAGCCACGCTGCCAGTGGTAACAAGCAAAATAGACAGGATAATGTATCTATTGACTTGTTTTGTTTTCATTACATCTGATAGAGAGGTGAGTTCAGAGAAACAGTCCATGATGATAAATTGACTGACACTCTGCCCAGTTTGGGGGAGCAATAGGGAGTGGCGGAGTCTATGGTAAATTGCAGACCCATGCCCTCAAAGAGGGGTGGCTGACCCTCAGATCCAGATAATTGTTGCCAGATGGGAATATGACTCACAACTCCTAGAACTTCCATTTTTTTAATCAATCCTGGATTTTAAGACAGACACTAAAAAACAAATAAAAACACAGCAAATGAAACTAAACAGACAAAAACAAGACTGCAGGCCAACCACAAGGTCCATCCAAAGTGTGACTTGTGCTTGAGACTTCTGCTCTGACGTATTCTGTATTAACCTCCTTCCTCCCTTTGTTTTACATTCCACCCTTGTTTTTCTTTCTTCTTTCTATCCTATATTATTTATTTATTTTTATTTCAAAATTTTGGGCACTGGGGCTTGAACCCAGGGGCATTCTACCTCCAAGCTATACCCTCAGCTCTCTTTTATTTTTATTTTGAAACAGGATCTTGCTAAATTGCTGAGGACATCCCTAAGTTGCTAAGGGTCTTTCTAAGTTGCTGAGGCTGGCCTTGAACCTATGATCCTCTTGTCTCAGCCTCCCAAGGACTCTGTCCTATGTAAATTATAATACCTTATTCTATTTTATGTATCCTTATGCATCATTATAAATTCTGTCTGAAACAGAGCAAAGTTTAAACAAATTGACCACAGGACATCTCCACTTAGATAACTCAACAGTATTTCAAACTTCAAGTCACACCAAATTGAACTTAGCATGTTCACCCCCTGCCCCCCTCCTCCTTCTTGGGCGCCTCTTTTGCTCTCTCAATCAACACAATCCTCCCCAACCCACCTTCACCAAACTGCCTGAGCCAAAAACCTGAGTGCCATTCCCTTGCTGGCTCCGGCCTCTCACCCAGCTGTTGGCCAGGTTTAATCTCTTTGGTCTCCTGTTCCCTCCTCTCCAACCCCAGTACCAGCATTCAGTTCCTTGGCTTTCTGGCCAGAACTAATTTAAGAGTCACCTCCTGAGCCCAGCCTGCCCTTCACTAAAATCAGAGAGCTGCCAGAATACTCATCCCAGTCCTACTTCCTCACCCTCCCCATCTAGAATCTAAACTCTGCTCACCTCAGCTGAGCCCTCACATTCACACTCTCACCTGCTGCTGGACCTCAGTTCCTCAGCTCGGGCACCTGTCGCCAAGGAAACCTCTCCACACCTTCAGCTCCCTAGGGGCCCTCTCAGCCTCCTGCTTCCCTCCACCCTGCACAGGAAAAGAGTGGCTGATGAATATGAGCACGTCCTCTGGCCCAAATGCCGTTCTAGACAATTTAAATACATTTCTTCATTTCATCCTCAAAAGTCCTATGAGGAACGATTGGCACTGTTTCCGTAGGCTGTGAGGCTGAGGCACAGAGACCAAACGTGGCCTTTCCAGTCACACACATTGAAGTGAAGAATTGAACCCAGGGATTCTGGCACCAAAGAACTGGCTCTGCACCACTAGGGGCGCTGGTGAGGGACTGTTCCATCCCAAGCCCGCCTGCCCTCCCTCCCTCCCTCCCTTTCTTTCTTTTTCTTCTTTTTTGGTACTGGGGATTGTACTCAGGGGCACTCTATCACCAAGCTACACCTCTAGTCCTTTTTATTTTTTATTTTGAAACAGGGTCTTGCTAAGTTGCTGAGGCTGGCCTCGAACCTACAATCCTCCTGCCTCAGACTCCTAAGTACTGGGATTACAGGTGTGCGCCACCATGCCTGGCCCAAGCAATTCCTTGCAGACTCAGTGTCTTCCCATTGTTTTTACTCAGAGATTTATAGCCGTAGATCATAAATTAAAGCTCTTCCTGCTTTCACTGCCCATAAGGAGCAATCATGCCCAAATAATCCTGAATGTGGGCGCTGGCAGCCACAGGGACTTCCTTGGACCTGTGCTGCTCACAGCCAGGTCTTTCTTGCTCATTCTAGCCCCTTACAGGAAAAGGGCTTGCTAATCACAGCCCCCAGAAATCAAGATAAGAGTGTTCTGCGATCTGCTGACCTCATCTCCCTGGAAGGCAACTCTCAGGTTTTAAAAAGAAAAAAAAATGTGGAAGATTTTTGTTTCTCAATCTGGTAGAAGTTTGAGGAGAGGGCTCTGGGTCATAGGGTAGGGATTGGGAAAGACAGACCAGGGCAGAGGGGATTGCCGAGGGCTTTACCTTTGCCACAAAGTGAAGAGAGAGAGAAAGCGGCCGAGGACAGACAGGAGCCCTGAGATCTGGCAGGTCCGCTGCCCGGCACAGTTTATTTCATTCTGACTTGGGCGCTGGTGACCGTCCTGCCTTCCTGGTTGGTCTTCCCTTCACTTTGACAAATTCAACTCTTATGTTCCTATCCAGGCCAGAGGACTCAGAGGAACCTTCAAGCTGAGGTTTGGCCTCTTTGGATCTACCGGAAGATGTTCCTATTTTTCCTCGTCTACCCAGGTGCCAGTTTAAGCCTGTTCTTGAGAACACATAGCTTTTCCTCAGACTGGCCAGGGAAGGACCATGAGCCCAGAGCAAAGGGCTGCTCATGGTCTGGAGAGCCACAACTCAATACACCCACGGGGAGAAGCTGGTCACCGAAGATAAAATTTCAGTTAGAAGGAATACACTCAAAAAAAGAAGAAACACGCTCAAGAAAGTTGTTGTACCAGCCAGGTGTAGTGGTGCATGCTTGTAATCCCAGTACTTGGGAACCAGAGACAGAAGGATCGCAGGTTCACAGCCAGCTTCAGCTACTTTGAGGTCCTCCACAACTTAGTGAGACCCTGTTTCAAAATAAAGAATACAAAAATAGGGCTGGGGGTGTAGCTCAGAGGTAGAACGCCCCTGGGTTCCATCCCCAGTTCCACAAAAAAAAAAGTTGTTGTACCTCATGGTAACCACAGTTAGTATCAATATATTCTATATTTGAAAGTTGCTAGGAGAGTAGATTTTATGTGTTCTCACAACAACAACAATACTAAGTGTGCAAGGTAATATATATAATAAATAGCTTGATTTTGCCAGGTGCGGGGACACACACCTGTAATCCCAGTACTTAGAAGGCTGAGACAGAAGGATTACAGGTTTAAGGCCAGTCTCAACAACTTAGTGAGACCCACAACAACCTCTATTGAGACCCTGTTTCAAAATAAATAAAGTAAAAGGGCTGGGGGATGTAGCTCATAGGTAGAATGCCCCTGGGTTCAATCCCCAGTACCAAAATAATAATAATATTATTATAATAATAAATAGGTTTATTTTGCCATTCCACAATGTATACAAATGTATATCAAAGCATATATATGATGTGGTTTATATATGTATTTTCCATAAATATATACAGGTTTTACTTGCCACGTATAAATCAATAGGGCTGAAAGTGTAGCTCAGTGTTAATTAAAGCACATGCTTAGCATGTACAAGGCCTTGGGTTTGTTCCCAAGCACCACTAAAAAATAACATAAAAATAAAGAAGTGTAGAGATAGGTCAGGAAACATTCAATACAGAGAATTATATCCTGAAAGAAAAAAATCAAAGATAGATTCTGCAGGCCAAGATACCTCTCACTCCAAAATAACCACTGTTTCCCACCTGAAAATGAAACTAAGTATAGGTCAGACGGTAGAACTATAGAATGATACGGGTTCTGGGGAGGTGAGAACAGATGTGCAAGAGCAGGAGGCACATGGGAAATGTCAGCTTCACTGGGCCCTGTGGTGAGTCCTATCAAGGTGGGGCTCCCAGTTGCAAGCCTGGGGTCCTGTTGTCCTGGTCTTCAGGAGCATGCTAGGATCTCTGTGAGGAAGCCACACAGGAGAGCCCAGCGGTATGGCTTTGAGCATTTCTAGTTGCTCCCATAAGTGCTGAATGCATAGTTGTACAGAGTTCTTGGCCAGCCCAGCCTGTTCATGTCCTGTGGTATGCTTTTAAGATTCCAGTTCCAGCTGCTATCAGCAAAATCCAGAAGGTGAGAGAAATCTCCAAACAACCTGGCTTTGTCAACAAATAACTTAGGAGAGAAAAAAGGTTGTTCAGATTTAAAAGATATCAGCCAGTTGCAATGTTTGAACTTGAGGTTCTGATTTTGAAAAATAAAAAGGAACCACATGACATTTGAGACAGGTGGGAAGGTGAACACTGACAGGATATTTAATATTAAGGAATTGTTTTTGTTAAGGTATGACTTTTAAAATCCTTATCTTTTAGAGACAACGAAGCATTTACAAGTGAAATAATATGACTTCTAAGATTTGCTCCAGAATACACAGGAATGGGGATTGGATGGGGTAGAATTGACCAAAGGTTCTTGGAACTGAGTGATGGAGAGTGAATTAGATGCAATTCTAATTCTGTGTGGGTACAAATTCTCCACAATAAAGTTTTTTAAAGGTTAAAAAAAAGAAAATCCAGTTTTAATAAACAGAAACTGTCATTGGAATAAACACCATCATTTCCCTTCCTGTCCTGAAATTTTTTAAAACCATAAACCAGGCATGGTGGCATATGCCTGTAATCCCAGTACTTGAGAGGTTGAGGCAGGAGGATCACAGGTTTGAGGCCAGCCTCAGCAATTTGTAAGACCCTCAGCATCTTTATTTCAAAATAAAGAATAAAGAGGGCTGGGGGTGTAGCTCAGAGTTAGAATGTCCCTGGGTTTAATCCCCAATACTAATAAAAACAAAAAAATTAAAACCATAAATTCTGATACATCAGTTATATATATATATATTTTTGCAGCCAAGAGATTTATTCGAGTGGCAGGGTCAGCGACTGGGAGGGGGTCAGAAGAAAGGCGATCAGAAGAGAGAGAGCACGCCGCCGTGCTTGGGATTAAATATAGGCTTAAGCTGAGTTGGCCCGTTGCCATTGGATGGCCGGACCCGGTGTTGCATCTTACTGGGGGCCTGCATGGTCCTTAAACTTATTGGTCAGTGGGATGGAGCGTGCACCGGAAGCCTGACCGGCACCCAGGAAGGGGCGGGATCCTTTGGGAAGCAGCCATGAGGCATGGGGGTAGGGTTGGGAGGAGGATCCCCTCGGAGAACCGGTTCAGTCCATCATTCCCCCTTTTTTATATTGTTTGGGAATGGGGCGCCGTGTCTTTCCAGCTACTTCCTGCTGTCAAAGGGGGCGACGGATTGTGGGGGGAGGAAGGACTGGGCTGACCCGGTTCCAGGGAGAGAATATCCAAAACCCTGCACCAAACGTATAGATTTTAGCTGGAGTAAAGTCCATTAGGGTGCCCTGTAGCCATAAGTCTGTTAGCGTGGTTGTCTAGTCTGCAGTTCCTGTAGAAGGGAGGATGAGCCAGCTGTCCATACGCAGCGCGTCCAGGAATAAGCACCATCTTTGGTATAGCATTTTGCTGGTAGGTACCTGAGCATAAGAGGAAAGAGAGAAAGGGGAAAAGAAAAAGAAGAGGGATGGGGTGGAGGTGGCCTGAGCCTCTGCCGGGGTTTAGGTATTTCACGTATCGTCCTGGAGTGAATAGGGGCCTGCAGTTGGCAGCAGCTGATAATCCCTAAGGAGGAGCTGGTTAAAAGTTTGGTTAGAAATTTTGTTTATTTGGGTTTGTAAAAATTTCATAAGGCATGGGAGGACCATGCAAAGGAGGAATATCCCAACTAGGGGGCCCATAATTGGTAAGAGCCAGGTTAGGATTGGATTGTTAAGGGATTCCCATATGTTGGAGTTAGACCCCGAGGAATCCTCGAGAAACCTTTCTCTTATATGATGGAGGTTTTTGATGTTTGTTTTTACTACCTGTGACTCGTTGATGTAATAGCAACAATCTTCTTGGAGAAAAATACAGGTCCCACCTTTTTTGGCCCAGAGTCACATGAAGGGCAAACATTATTGGGGAGTTATTTTATTAGCCAATCAGCCCCAGATATTAGGGGAAAAGAACTGCAAAAGCAGGAAATGGGACCTCAGATTCCCATTGATCACCTTCTAAATTTGGCCTTTGGGGTTTTCAACAACAGAGACAAGGTAGATACAATTAAAAGCCAGAAGAGACAAAACACGGACATAAAGACAAGCCCACTTAATTGCCCTGGCATCAGGTAATAAATCCCTGCCCCCTCAGAGATACCCAAAGGCTCCTGCCCGAGAGAGGAAAAGAAAGTCGAGGCCTGGCACCTGCCATTATTGCAAAGAGCCTGGGCATTGGGTCAAGGACTGCCCTAGCCAGGAGTCCATCTGCATCTGGGATGCGCCCCTCTGTAAAGAGGAAAAACATTGGAAGCATGATTGCCCTCACCTCCGAAGGGAGGTAAGGTCATCTGCTCCTGTCATGGCTACCCTCAAAGACTGAAGATGCCCGAGGCTCAGCAAGGCCCTTCTGAATACCCTCTAACCAGCTGGACAACAGAAGAGCCTGGGTGACTCTTGACGTGGCAGGTAAAGATATCAAGTTTCTCTTGGATATGGGGATTTAATCC
>PVJS01010577.1:0-47706 GCA_004027185.1 Glis glis | reverse complement strand
AAGGAGAGAGAGAGAGAGAGAGACAGGGAGAGAGAGAGAGAGAGAGACAGGGAGAGAGAGAGAGAAAGCGCGTGCGCGCGCGCGCGTGCGCGAGCTGAGGCGCCGCGAACCCGGATCCTCTGGTCTCCGCCTCCCAAAGTACTGGGATTACAAGCGTGCGCCACCACGCCCGGCTGCTTTATACACTTTTAAAAAGTCACATTTTTGTGCCCACTTCAGCAGCACATATACTAAAAATGTCACATTTTTGCAAGCCTTGGCATTTTAACCACAATTAGAAAGCAATTCTTTATGATCCATCTTGAAACTAATTACACCAAAAGATGGACTATGGATGAGACTCATGCATATCCCTGGCCACCTGGGAGAATGGTCCTAAGGTCCCCTTGGAGATTCTGATTGTGTGGGTCGGGCGGGGGAGGGAAGGGGCTGGTGGTCAGTGGCTCATCCTCATAACCAGTTAGGCTTGGAACCACTGATCTGCTGAGGAAACCAGTGAGCCTGGCTGCAGGTGACAGGTCCTCCTAAACTACCAGGAAGAGACATGGCTTTCCCGTCATGCTTCACAAGCTCAGAGCCATCAGATCATTCCCTCAGCCAATACGGCAAACTTACATGCTTAAAACTGGCTGTTTAGAGTCTGTTGGTGGCATTTGTAGGTATTGTATATAAGAAATGTAGAGAGAGACACACACAATAATTCTAGCTACTCAGGAGGCTGAGGCAGGAGGATCACTTGAGTCCAGGAGTTTGAGATCAGCTTATGTGGCAGAGCGAGACCCCATGTCAACAACAACAAAAGTAGGACAAGTTGCTTAGATTTATAACATCCCTTTGTTTTTTTCTTTGGGGGGGTACTGGGAATTGAACCCAGGGGCATTCTGCATCTCAGCTATACTCCCAGCCCTTTTTATTTTTTTTAATTTTGAAAATAGTTCTTGTTAGATTGTTGAAGGTCTAAGTTGCTGAGGCTGGCCTCAAACCTGTAATACTCCCATCTCAGCCTCCTATGTACTGGGATCATAGGCTAACACTCCTTTTCTTAAAAAAAGAATTTAGTTTTCCAAATAAATCTAAGCAATATATCTTTCTTTTTTTTAGGGTTCTGGGGATTGAACCCAGGGGCATTCTACTTCCAAGCTACACCCCAGGCCTATTTTGTTTTCAAACAGGGTCTTACTAGGTTACTGAGGATCTCACTAAGTTGCTGAGGCTAGTCTCAAACCTGTGATTCTCCTGTCTCATCCTCCCAAGTACTCGAATTACAGGTGTACACCACCACACCTAGCTATATCTATTCCTTCTTAATGTTTTCAAGTGACTAGGCTTTTGTAAATGATATCCATATATAATAGGACTGGATGAGGGAGAGAGACTAATAAAGTAGTGAGGGGAGGTTTGGAACTAATTTATCGTGTCCACAATGAATTAGAACACAATGCAAATGAACAAATCACGTACCATCTTCACTCTTTAGGTTTAACCTTATTAGTTGCCGTATCTCTTTGAGAGATAATTTGCATACCATTGATTTTATCCACTATAAGGATACAGTGTGAGGATTTTAGTAAATTTACACAGCCGTGCCACCGTCACCACGGTTTCAGAACGCTCCCCTGTCCCACAGAGCCCCTCCTGCCTGTTTGCAATCCTTCAGCTCCAGCAAACCTCTGGTCAGCTCTCTGTCTCTATTGTTTTTTTATTTCCGAGAAATTTCATATAAATGAAACCATAAAATAGTCTTTTGTTTTTGCCTCTTTCACTTAACATAAATGTCTGCAAGGATCCTTCCTATTGTTGCATGTACATGTAATTCATTCCTTATTTTTGGCTCTTAACACTTCAGTCTACAATCCATTTTTAATCCATTTTTGTGTATCATGTGAAATGTCTATGTTCATGTGCTTCTGTATGTATGTATTTACTTTTGAATATGGATATCCAATTGTCCCATCACTATTTAAAAAGACTGCCTTTCACCATTGAATCGCCTTGGCACCTTTGTTGGAAATCAACCAACCATTAGTGTGTGGGTTTATTTCTGAACTCTCTCTTCTGTTCTATTGATTTCCATGTCTATCTCTGAGGAAGGATAAGTATTGATTTATGAGACCTTTGCTTTAGCTATGTATACTAAGTTACTGTGTAAAATGTATTCCTTATTGAGGATGGTGGTAAAAATATTTTTTGGAAAACATTTGTCTAGGCAGTGCCAGGTAGTATTCATAATAAAACACTAAAAAGGTTTCTAGAATAAATAAATATGGCCGGGCGTGGTGGCACACGCTTGTAATCCCAGTACTTGGGAGGCAGAGACCGGAGGATCCGTGTTCACGACCAGCCTCAGCTACTTAGTGAGGCCCTCCACAACTTCGTGAGACCCAGTTTCAAAATAAAGTATAAAAATAGGGCCGGGTGTGTAGCTCGGAGGTAGAACGCCCCTGGGTTCAATCCCCGGTACCGCAAAAAAATAAAAATAAAAATAAAAATAAAAATAAAAATAAATAAATATGCTTTGGGGGCCACAAAGATCATGGAACAGTTGGGAGCCTGAGACAGGAGGATTGCAAGTTCAAGGCCAGTCTTAGCAACATAGTGAGACACTCAGCTACTTAGTGAGACCCTGTTTCAAAATAAAAAATAAAATAGGACTGGGGAGATAGCTCAGATGCAGAGTGCCCTGGGTTCAAAAAAATAAAAAATAAAAGAGATCTTGGAACAGACTATATAGTCTCATGCTCTGCAGAAGGGGAAACTGAGGTCCATGGGGAAGAAGTAGATCCAGGCACCTGGCCTAGAAGCCCCCTTCTTCCCACAACAGTTCTGCAACTCCTTGAGCTGTTTCTACCTCATGGAAGCCCCTCCATCAGAGCCCATGTGGCTCAGGGCTGGTCAGTGACCCACCCACCAGTGCTCCAACCTCTTCCTCCTTGACCTCCCCTCCGGCCCTCACTGAAAAGGTCTCCCGGGGCACTGCAGAGCCCGGCTCATCCAGCCCCAGACGACTGCACCCTTTGCACCTACCCCTCCTCCTTCAGGGATGGAGCAATTGGCTGTCCTTCAGGGACTCTTTTGAGAATGGAAAAAAAGAAAGCAGGACCATGGACGTCAGATGGTTCTTGCACAATGGTGGCATCTTGCTGAGAATCATGTAAATAGCCCAGGAACATATAAATTGAATTTCCCTCAACTTAACCAGCAATGCAATAAGTCAGGATCATGAAGAAAGGCTGTCACCGGACCTGGCACTCAAAATACTTAAAAGAGCTGTCATCTCCCCATCCCCAGAGACTTCCCACCCTGGAGCAGCCACATACCTCTCAAGTTCTAAGGGTTCCTACCCTCAGCCAAGCACCGACCGGCTGGGCCCTGTCCCTGGCAGGCTGGCCTCGGACATGATTGCAGCGTCCCAGCAGTCCCCAGCCTCCCTTCAGAGGGAGACTGCGCCTCCAGCCTCTCAAGCAGGGCAGCATGAGTCCATCTATCAGTCCATCCATCCATCCATCATCCATCCACTCAGCTAATACTCATTGAGCATTATGTTGAGGGTAGGAACACAGGAGCAAGCAAGAAAACACAGTTCTACTCTCATGTCCAGTGGAAAAACTTTCTAGCACTCAGATGTCCCTTTCCTGCCTGAGAAACACTTCTCACTATCATTACTTTTTTTTATTTTCAGTCTTTTCTGCTCCCTTAGAAAAGATCCGGAATCTTTTTCCTGAGGAAGGATGAACCTGAAGAATAATACAAAAACACTGAAATATAGAAGTTCGAGAGCTGATGTTTTCATTGGAGAAACCTGCATAGGGTTACACAGGAAGTCTCTGCATTCTTTCCTATAACTGAATGTAAAGCTACAATTACCTCAAAGCAAAAACTTTAAACACCCATGAGTTAATTATACTATTTTATGAAAGAGGTACAGGATAAAAAGTGAAGGAAAGTAAGGGAACTGTGTATTATTTTTGCAACTTCTTGTGAATCCAAAATTATTTCAACATAAAAGTTTAGGAACAGGTGTTTTTTTAATGCAAACAACTCTTTATTAATAAGCAGAGTGCTGGGTTAGAAATTGAAGATACTGACTTCCTGTGTAACCATGGGCAAATCCTTTCTCCTTTCTGTCCCTCAGTTCTGCCCCTGTAACATGAAGGTGTTCAACAGGAGGACTCTTCTCCTCCTTCATGTAGAATCTGTTCCATCTGTGGTCCGGTCTATGGTTGTAGATCTGTATCTCTTACCCTCTTCTCTTCATCTTTTTCCTAAGCCCAACTCTTCAGATTCCCAGTCTATAGTGTATGGAAATAGCATTTACTTCATAAAATTGTTAGATTAAAAATTAAAGAGAACTGGATTCCAGGAGCCTGGCCCACAGTAGATGTTCAGTAACATCGGAGCATTGCCCTTGTGCCCCTTTCTCTTTCACAAAGCAGAATCCAGCTACTCAAGTACCTCCACCCCTCCCCATGCATCAGGTTCTTGTCTCTGGAGCAAGCACATGACCTTTAGCAAAACCTTGAATGGTCCTCTCTGTGCCTGGCAAAAAGCAAAGTAGAATGCTCAGGCCCTCTGCTTCCTTTTATGTCATTTCTTTGTAACAGGAGTTTTCAAACTTGAGCATGAATTGGAATTACCCTGTATTTACCCGGACTGATGTGGCTTGCCCCAGAGTTCTCATTCTCTAGACCTGGTGTGGGACCAGAATTTGCATTCCTAGCAAGTTCCCTGGTGGTGCTGATACTGCTTGAGCCCAGAGGACAACTACCTCTCCATGTTCCAACAGGAACGCAGACTTCTGGGGACTTGGTCCTCAGGACGTGTTTCAGTCCACATTCTTGCTGCTGTGATCCAACACCTGACACACATGAAATGTAGAAGAAGGAAGATTTATTTGCTTACAGACCTGGAGAGGTTCCAAGGTCATAGCCCATTTGGGGCTGGCTTCTGCCACAGGTGCATTTCCTTGGGGGATCTTGGAGGGGAAGAGAGAAAAAGGGGAGAGGGCAAGGGATATATATAGTCCCCAAGGCCACACCCCATGACCTACCTCCTCCAGCAACATCCTGCCTGCCTGTGTTACCACGCAATAAACCCATTCAAATTATTAATCCATCAATGGATCTATCCCTCATGATTCAATTATTTCAACTCTGAACATTTTTGCATTGCCAATACATGAGCTTTTCCAGGGGGCAGTCTATATCCAAACCCTAACAGGATGGAGCAGGGACTCTGAGCAAAGCAGCAGGGGCCACAAGCACAGGGAGAAAGTGAGTAGGGGTGCCCCAGAGAAATGGTGGAGGGAGGCATGGCTCCAGCTTGTTCTCTTTATTCTCCCTTCTCACCCACAATGAAGTACTATCCCCCCCCCATACATACAAATACACCCCACCCCAGGAGGCTGCAGAGCCAGATGAGGCTGGGACTCAGGTGCAGAAAGGTGAGGGTAGGGATGAGGCTGAAATGTTGGCTTCGAGGAGAGAGGGAAGGAAAGGGCAGAGTAGAGGAACCCACCTCCCCAAAACCCAAGACACACAAGCTGGGAGAGAAGCAGCGGTTTAGTCAGTTCCAGGCAGGGTTGCTGGGGAGACTGCTCCTGGGTGGTATGGGAACTGTGTAAGTTAGAGGCCGCCTGTGGCTGTGTTTGTCAGCACCCATGCGCTCCAGTGGAAAGCGAGTGGAAGATGAAGAAGAATAGCTAATTCTTATGAAGCATTTGGGTAAGCGCCTGGCCCTATGCTGAGTACTTTACATAGCCTATCTTCATGAAGTTGGCATCACCCCCCATTCAAACATCATAACTGTATGCTACACAGGCACCCAAAATGGCTAAGGCTGAGATCAGACCCTTGCTCTATGCACTGGGTTGCTTCATAACCTCCCCACTCTGTATTTCCTACAAGCTTTGTGACTTTCAGTAAACCAGCTTTTCTGAGCCTCAGTTCCTCTGCCAGGAAAAGAATTTATGGCAAATATTCCCCAAAAGATTTTAAGGCTCAGATAAAACAGCAAGGGGGAACTGCTAGGTAAAATACAGGTTGCATGGCTACTAGTAATGACTACGGCCTCTGACATTCCCAAGGGTGACCACTTAGAGATTTTACAATTGTTTCTGGGCACCACTGAGTTAACAATTCCATCCTGTTTTAAGTAAAACCATTACTCACCAGTGTAACTAATGTTTTATTATTACTAATTCCAGAACCATTACACCATGGAGCCTGAGTTTAAAAAGAATTTAATTGAACACCAAAACATGTTTAGGAGCAAATGCCTGTTTTATAAATAATTTCTGTTCCAAATTCTAACTTGGTGCAAAAAGTTATTTTGGTACATTTTATTTGTCAATGCATGCTATACAATGCTTTTCTTATACTGCTGTGAAGAATACTGAAATATTCAGAAAAATAAGAGGAACAATCCTTCACATTTGTAAAGTACAAAATGGTGGGCTGGACTGCGACTGGTGTTCTCTCATTATAGATAAGCACAAAACCCCAGGCAAGTCACATGGGATGCTCAAGTTATCAGAGAAAGCTAGCGATGCGTCCACCCATTCAGGTAGCTTGGGTTTAGACCTGTGTTCTTTGTCTTATGCCAAGCTACTTTCACAAGTGTTTTGAGAAAAGACCATACCATCAACTTTACCCCACTCCCATTTAAATACCTCTTTTTTCATATGGATGTGTATTAGTAATAAACCAGGAAATGCTACTTGAGAATCAAAATTATGTCAAATATGGAAGGAGGCTTGAAGATCACCTAATAATTTATGTGAGTCAAAAAATTCTGATACATCAAAAGACCTGTCTAAGACAACACATCCAGAAGGGGCTAGGACCCTTGACTTTCTTTCACTGACGATCAGCCCTAGAATTCCTAAGAGAAGAAGGTACAGAATTAAAAGGCACTGAGGGTATAGCTGTCAAGTGCTGGGGGAGGGCTTTCTGGAACGTCATAATGTGAAAAACTATATAATTTTCTGGGGAGTCCCAGATCTAAATTATAATTCATGTCCTTGGATTATTACTCAATTCATAGAATTATCTGAGATCTGAAGTAAATGGGTTTTTGTTTTTTGGTACTAGGGATTGAATCCAGGGGCATTCTGCCTCTGAGCTATACTCCCAACCCTTTTTATTTTATTTTATTTATTTATTTATTTTTTTTGCGGTACTGGGGATTGAACCCAGGGGCGTTCTACCTCCAAGCTACACCCCCAGCCCTATTTTTTTATACTTTATTTTGAAACCGGGTCTTACGAAGTTGCGGAGGGCCTCACTAGGTAGAGAGAGAGAGAGAGAGAGAGGGAGAGAGACAGGGAGAGAGAGAGAGAGAGAGAGCTGAGGCTGGCTGCGAACCCGGATCCTCCGGTCTCCGCCTCCCAAAGTACTGGGATTACAAGCATGCGCCACCACGCCCGGCTCTTATTTTTTATTTTGAAATGGGATCATGCTAAGTTGCTGAGGTTGGCCTTGAACCCATAATCCTTCCTTTCTCTGCTTCCCAAGTACTGGGATTACAGTGTATGCCACCATGCCCAGTTCGTTTTTAAAATGGGGAAACTGAATTTCAAAGACCAAATGTGACTTACTCAAAGCTGCATATACTTCATTGAGACAAAGATAAGAATTAGTGACAATATCTAAGTGCTAAACCATTCACCAGGTACAGTGGTAAGAGATTTCCTAGTAACATCCCAAATAATGCTCATAACAGACAAGGAGCTGAGGCTCAGTGAGGAGATGACTCTTCCCCCAGTTCAAACATTAGGAAACGGTAGAGTCTCCAACCAAACTAGGTAGGCATCCAGCTCCTGACTCCAACTCCATCCATTATTGCCTCTTGATACGTGTCTAAGGATTGCTGGTGAGTATAGTGGAAGATGGGTTAGAAGGCAGAGGCCTGGAAAAAGGAAAGCCAGTTGAGAAGTGCTCACAAAGTTCCAGATGACACAGTGAAGGCTTTCACGCCAACAGTGGCAGAGGAATGATAGGTAGAGCCATTTGCCTAGTTATCCCTTCCACTGCTGACTGCCCGGCATGGGTATTAACATGAAGATGAAGGCCACCATCCACAGGGAAGTTGCTCTAGTCCATAGTATATATTCTGCAGAAAGAGATATTAACTATGAACAAGAGAGTTAAGGGTGTTTCTGACCTTTTCTAAGCATGATAGAACAGACTGGGAGAACATTTCAAATACAGCTTTGATCCAGACACACTGGAGCACACCAATAAAAGTGGCTAAACTTTTAAACATACTTCAAACCAATGATGGTGAAAATAATATAAACCTATCAGGGGCATTCTTGTAGAGACTTTCACCTAGGTCTAACAAGGTCTTTCTGGAATGTTCAGTCCAAACTTATTTTCAATAATATTCAGACACCATTTTGTTAATTCAACACATGCTTATAAACTGTGACACATTCCCAAATATGTGACACATTATATAAGTCACCTTGGAAGACTAAGGCAATGGGGTAGATGTAGGCACATTTCTCAAGCAGCTAATGGTTTGGTAGAAAGTGTAAGATATACATATAAATGACTGTAGCACATGGTAGACAGAGATAGATAACTAAAAGAAGAAATGTGAAGCATCCCCAGAAGTTTAAAGAAGGCACTTCTAGCTGGAGAGGTGTAAGGGAGGAATCAGTCAGGAAGGCTTCCTGGAGGAGATGGCAAACAACAAATTAATTTAGAGAATTTTCAAGAACCCCTATCACCTTTTTCTCCAGGAAAAGCCAAAGGATGGAATGAGAAGGTGTTCTCATCATCTTACAGAGGAAGGGATTAAGACTCAGGGAGGTGAACTTATTTGTAAATATTCACACCACCAGAAAGAGTGGAAAAGGCAGTACTAAAACCCAGATCTTCTGTTCTTCAACCTGCTGCTGGCTTGGCCAGGTGCCTGAGGATATTTGAGAAAGACTCTTATATGGCATATGTTCCCTTCCTAACCCCAAAGGCTTGATTTTATAGAGACATTCCTCAGGCCCTGGGAATGACTTTGAACTGACTTGACCAACTAACTATATAGTGGAGCTTTGTTGATCACATTATAAATATGTCTCTGGGGAGCTGTGTGGATTCATAGGGCCCTAGGAGTTTCCCGTTAAGACCATTGTCCTGGAGTGAATCTTCAATGACTGCCAATGAGGCATTTCCTGGAGTCTCTATTAATGTCTCTTCTATCTTAATAAGCAACAGAATATTGTGTTTAAAATTATAGACTCTAACACCACATGAATGCCATCACTTGCAAGGTGTATGACATTGGACAACTTAACCTCTCTCTGAGCTTCAGTCTTCAAATCTGGACTATGAGAATACGAATAATTCAAAAAGCTTTCAGCTTATTCTAAGTGCTTGATATACTTGAACTGTTGTTTTTATTATCTTTCCTCACCCTCGAAATTACATAGACTCTTCTGCTTCTAGCAAAAATATCTTTTAAAAAGAGGAGCAAGAGCTGGGCGTGGTGGCGCACGCTTGTAATCCCAGTACTTGGGAGGCGGAGACCAGAGGATCCAGGTTCGCGGCCAGCCTCAGCTACTTAGTGAGGCCCTCCGCAACTTAGTGAGACCCGGTTTCAAAATAAAGGATAAGAAATAGGGCCGGGGGTGTAGCTCAGAGGTAGAACGCCCCTGGGTTCAATCCCCGGTACCGCAAAAAAAAAAAAAAAGACTAAAAAGAGGAGCAAATGAAAGACTTCGATGAATATACAAAATTTGAAAAAAATTATCACTAACAGACCCACATTAAAAGAAACATTCAAGGAAGTCCTTCAGACAGAGGAAAATAATACCGACTGGAAATATGGGACACAAAGAAATGAAGAGCGACCAGAACGGTAACTACCTGACTAAACATATAAGATTCTCTACATTATCATTTAAGTCTTTAAAAAGATAATTGCCTGTTTAAATAAAACAGTACTGATGTGTTATGGGTTTTGTAACATATATTTAAGGAAAATTAATTGTCATAGTATAATGATGTGGAGCAGAAAAATGGAAATATATTATTGTTGGTTTTTTATAGTCTATGTATAGTATTATGTCAGTTGAAGTTATACATCAATAAGTTAGGCCATAGCTGGGCGTGGTGGCGCATGCTTGTAATCCTAGTACTTGGGAGGCTGAGAAAGAAGGATCACAGGTTCGCGGCCAGCCTCAGCTACTTAGTGAGGCCCTCCTCAACTTAGTGAGACTCTGTTTCAAAATAAAGAATAAAAAAAAATAGAGCTGGGGATGTAGCGCGGAGGTAGAATGCTACTGGGTTCAATCCCCAGTGCCGCAAAAAAAAGAAAATAAGTTAAGCCATAAATATCCAGCAAAATAAAGAACTATAGCTAAAAAACTAACAAAAGAGATAAAAAGAAATTATTATAGATTTTAACCTAATTTAAGATAAAAGAAGACAAAAATAAGAACAAAGGAGAAAAAAACAGGATAAATAGACTACACAAAGCAATATTATTTACTCAAATACAACCATATCAATAATCACATTAAATGTAAATTTTTCTGGGACAGCAATATAGTAGAATAGGAAGTCCCCCACTTTTATTCCCTACTGCAACAAGAATTTGGTAGTTATACATGTACAAAAGTGTTTTATGGAAGCTTTGTCACTTGGCATTCTGCAGGGAGAAATGGCCTTGTGCTCTAGGAGATTTTCCAACCTTGGCCCCTCAGAAGACCCTGAAACTCAACTTTAGACCTGCTCATCTGTGGTCTGAGAGAGCCCTGCCTTCCTAGGAGATCAGCATGAGGCATGCTCATCCAAGTCCCTGGAGGCCTACAGATCGCAATCTCAGCCATGGATCCTGAAGTAGCTCTGTGACTTGGTTATAGCACATCTCAGCCATGTCTGGAACCAGTCCTGCATGCCCAGGGGCACATTCAATGACCCAGGGGAAGATTTTCCAGAGACCCAAAAGATCCACATCTGGTAGTAGGCCTACCATCTGTGGACCCAAAAGGGAAGCCTGAAACAGAACCTTGTCCCAGTGCCAGCCCTATTGATCAAGGTCCTAGAGAATGTCCAGTCTTCCTAGAAACCAGAGAGGATTCATGCCCACTCAGGGCCCTGGTAACAGGGCAACTGACTGCAGACCCTTCTGCAGACCTAGCAACAGTCATGTGACCCAAGTCCACTTAACTGTGATCCTAGAGCCCATCAGCCCAGGAACCCAACAACAGAAGGTCTTTATTTTCTGAAACCAGTCTGTAAAAATGAGAAGAGGTGCTAGCTCCTTCAAATACATAAACACTAACACAACGCTACAGGAATAGCAGAGATTCAGGCAAGCATAATGCCACTAAAGTAAACTAATAAAGCTCCAGCAATTAATCCCAGAGAAATGTAGACCTATGGGTTATTAAAGAATTCAAAACAATCTCTTAAGTTAAATGAGATGTAAGAAGGCATAGATAACCAGCTGAAATCAGGGAAACAATAAGAACAAAAATAAAAGTTTAATATAGAAATCATGAAAAGGAACCAAACAGAAATCCTAGAGCTGAGGAATATAATAACAGAAATAAAAAGTGCAAAATAAAACTTCAGTGGTAGATTCAATCATGCAGAAGAAAGAAACAGCAAACTTGAAGAGAGAACATTAAAATTATTCAATTAGAGAAACAAGGAAAAGAAGAATCAAAAGAAGAAAACATAAGGAATCTGTAGAACACCATCAAGCAAACAAATATATGGACAATAGAGTTTCAGAAAGAGAAGAGAAAGAAGCAATAAGCTTTTTTATTTTTAAGTAATGACCACCAACTTTCCATATCTTGGGAGAGATATATGGAGAGATTAATGAAGTTTAAAGGACCCTAAGCAAGATCAGTCCAAAGAAGAATATCCCAAGACACACTGCAATCAAATGGTCAAAAATCGAAGACAAAAAAGAAATCTTGAAAGCAGAATGAGAAAAGAGACTCATCAAAATCAAGGAAAACTTACAAGGCATTGCAATTCCTATTGGGGGGAAAAGCTATATAAGAGTGGTAGAAAAAGCCGGGCGTGGTGGCACACGCTTGTAATCCCAGTACTTGGGAGGCTGAAACCGGAGGATCCGGGTTCACGGCCAGCCTCAGCTACTTAGTGAGGCCTCCACAACTTAGTGAGACCCTGTTTCAAAATAAAGACTAAAAAATAGGGCTGGGGGTGTAGCTTGGAGGTAGAATGCCCCTGGACTCAATCCCCAGTACCGCAAAAAAAAAAGAGTGGTAGAAATCTGAATTCTAGAGAAGGTATTAAGACATTTTGGTTGTACACAGGATAGTTGCCAAATTATTCAGTCATGTATCTCTGCCCCTTCACATATAGTGTCATGCATACCCTTCGTTAGAGAATAAAAAGAATTTGACAAGTTCAGCAATCTTCTGAACCAAAGATGCTTGCTGGTGGAAGTAGACAGAGACTTCCAATATTTACCACTAAATCTAACATAGAAAAATGAGTGCCTGCTTCACTTTGGCTAATGGATAGCACTTTAAAAACTGTCTCCTACAATTTTTAAGTCAAATACATACAATTTATGCCCCATTGGGCCTGAGAATTCTAGAGCTTATTCATTTGTTTCCATGTTAATTACTAGAAAAAGTGAAGCACTTTAAAAATGCTCATTTGAAGATTATATGAACCTTGCAGAAGAAAACGAGTTTCAATTGAATTGCTGTCTTAGTCAACATTCTCACTGATATAAACCAAAATGACTAACCACACAGCTTAGAGGAAGGAAGATTTATTTTCTCACAGTTCTTTTGGAGATTCAGGGTTCAGTTCATGTGAGGCCAGGGTCTGAAGCTCAGGGCATGGAGGCAGGAAGTGGAGGTGGAGAGAGAGAGCACAAAGTTCTGCTCTCACGTCATGGAGGCCAGAAGCAGAAGAGCCAGCAAGCAAGGGGATTTAAAGACACAAGCACAGTCCCTAGGGCCACACTCCCAGGGACCCACCTTCTCCAGCCATGAGTGATGAGATTACAACCCTCATGACTTAACTGTATCAACCCTGAGCTCTTCCAGGACATTCTATATCTGCCCATAACAATTGCCAAATTGTAATGACACATTCAGAGCTAGATATGACCAAGGCTTCTAAAGGTGGATTTCAAGGTGTTACCAACAAAGTTTGTGTTTTCCCATTCAGCCCAGTGCATTTGGTGGAAAATTTAGATGAGTAGATTGGCCACATAGAGCAATGACAAAAATTTTAGTTTCAAAATGCGTCATTAATCTCCATTAGCATTCCTTCCAGCTGATGAAATTCCAGGAGCTCTTAATGAATTAAAACCACATTTGCCTGAAGAAGTCAACAAAGTTACTAACTAGTTTGAAAATAATTATGTGCCAAGGAGGATAAGAAGACACTTTCACCAGTTGATCACCAGTATTGTTTCTACCAGTTTTAAGATCTATATATGAGTGAATGTGGAATGCATTTCTGGGTGCCCAAAACAACATAGAAGCATTCCTTATTAAAATGTCACACAAAAGATGGGACATTTCAATAGGGAAATCATAGAAAAATTGATGTGCATAAAAATCATACATTTTAAATGATTAAAAATCATATATCAAATCATATAAGAATTTTTAAAAGAGTAGTGCCATAGAATGAATGAATGTGAATGTATTCTCCAAGGAAATCTATGTCCTAAAAGAAAAAAAAACAGCTATTCATCATGATGCAAGATTTCAAAATATAGTTAATGATTATGAAAGTCAGCCACCTTTTATTGACGACCTCGGAAATACACTTTTTCATATGTCGAATTGTTCTTTAGTTTTGTTGTTTCCTTTTTGTTATTTTTAGGGTCTTGTTCACTACTTTAAATTGTTATCATGCTATGTATTTTGTCTTCTAATTCCCATTATCAGAGATAAAAGACAATATAAAGACTTTTAGAGAGTTCTGATTCATTTTATGCAAAAGTGCATTATTGCACAGTTGACTGCATAGAGACATTCTGCCTTTATGTAAAGACATTGAAACTTCTTCTTCAGTAGATGAAGAGATGTCCTCTTTGTATATCCGCATTTGTAAGTAATAAAATCTCTCAAGATCTTAGCATTTTGCCTAACTGCATATGCAGTGGTGATCCATGGTGAGTTTATGTGGGGGAGGGGGATTTCTTTTATTGGCTCCAAACAATTTTGTGGAGGGAAGGGACAGTGTCAACTGGGGATAGGTGGGCCCATCCACATGGCCAAGTAATGGCTAATGTCTCAAGCATCATCCAAGAGAGGACCAGAAGGTCATGCAAAAATTGGGAGATGCTCCAGGGATACTGCAGACCTCAACACAGTGCCGGTGGGAGCAGGAAGCACTAGGGAGGAGGCAGGGTCCTCACTTCCCATCTCCGTCACTGTCACCTCTTCCATTCCCTTCATGAGCTCTCAGACACATGGCACCATTGCTTACATTCTTTTTCCCAATGCCTCCTGACACCCTGGTGATATAGAGCTCTCAGTTATTTACCCTCTTCATCTTTGAAGAAATACTGGTTTCAATTTTCCAAGAATTGATCTGGGTGTTGTCCCCACAGGTTGGGACCCTACCTGACTGCTTGCTTCCTATGACCAACCACCTTTCTCCTGTCAATGGTAGGGTCTGCTTGTTTTATGTGCCCTTAGCATCTGGGGACCTTCTGGGAGAGGGGAGACTACAGTAGATAGGACTAAAGTTGGTATAATTGGTATAAAATGGACTTAGTAGTGCAAAGGTAAGGGAGTTGTGAATGGTATACTGATTTCCTAGGGCTGCCATAACGACATAAAACAGACTAGGTAGCTTCAACAACAGAAATTTGTTTTCTCACTATTCCAGCGGCCAGAAGTCCAAGATTAAGGTGTTGCCAGGTTTGGTTTCTTTTGAGGATTTTCTCCTTGGTCTGCAGATACCTGCTTTCTTCTTGTGTCTTCACATGGTCTTCCTCCTGTGTCTTAATTTCCTCTTAAATAGCCAGATGTGGTGGTGCACACCTGTAATCCTAGTACTTGAGAGGCTGAGACGGGAGGATCACAGGTTCAAGACCAACCTCAGCAACTTAGCAAGACCCTCAGCAACCTAGAGAGATCCTGTTTCAAAATAACAAATAAAGTAGGGCTGGGGGTGTAGCTCAAAGGTAGAACACCCCTGAGCTCAATACCCAGTATCACAAAAAAAAAAAGAAAAAGAAAAAAGACACTAGTCATGTTAGAGTATAGCCCACTCTAAAGACCCCATTTTAACTTAGTCGCCTCATATTCTGAGGTACAGGAAGTTAGGACTTGAATGTATAAGTTTGGGAGGGGTCATAATTCAGCACATAATAGAGCCTAATAGTTTATTTTTTAATATAAGCTATATTTTCCTTCTCTTAAAAACTCTGGTAATCACATGACAGCATGAGTCATACAAATCCACAGATGAGGAGAAAGAGCCCTGGATTAGGGTCAGCAGGGCCTGGGCTCTAGATACCAATCATCCACTTACAGATACACTGGATTTCTTTGAACCTCGGGTCTTTGTCAACAACAAGATACAAATATGACATGCAATAATATATATGGAAATATCTGGTATACTAATTATAAATCTAAGATGCCATCAATTGTAAGATGTACCATTGTATTTTATTACCAAAAATGGCAAAATCATACCAGGGGAGGTTCTAAAGTTACAGATTCAGGAGCCCTAACCCAGATTCCTTGAATTTGAATCTCCTGGGATGAAACTTAGGGATCAGCACTTTTTAATTTCCTACATTATTCTGATGATCTGACAAGCTCAGAAGCCATGACTTTCAGCACACTGTTAATCAATGTGCTGAACAACCCAAACTTTACTTCTAGTTATGGTCTTCAGAGTTATTTACTGGTCTCTTAGCTAATCTACAGGGAGCCTGGATTTCAGTCTTTTCCAAAAAAAAAAAAAAAAACTCCCAAATTCTTTACATTGTCTGACACATTTTTGGAATTCCAGAAACTCTCACTCAGGAGTTACATAAAATAAATACTTTGGTAGAACATGTAAACCCAAATGTTGCCGTGGTAGGAATGCTGTAGCATTTTCTTCCTCAGTAGTTGGCTTTCTGGAACCTTTCCCTGACTATAACCTGAGGGCGTGAGCCTGCCTCTATTCTTCTATACTTTCATGATTCTGGGGGGGGGGGTACTGGGGATTGAACCCAGGAGTGTTCTACTTCTGAGCTACAACCCCAGCCCTATTTTATTTTGAAACAGGGTTTCACTAAGTTGCTGAGGGCCTTACTAAGTTGCTGAGGCTGGTCTTGAACCTGTGATCCTCCCATCTCAGCCTCCCAAGTACTGGGATTACAGGCATACACTACCACACCAAGTTCATGATTTTAAATGATGGACTATTAGCTGCTTGGATGCATATTTGAACTATTTTAGTCAAACTTTTAAAAATCTAGTGGAATCCTTTCAAACATTATTTTTTTCTGAATATCTGTGGTTGAATTCTGACTAATGATAGCACTATTTTGACCACAGGAAAAGCAAGTGCTAAGATTATGAGGGCTACTCTGGACTCCCGGACTCTCCTTACAGGTCTAGCAATCTACCTAGCCACCTTCATTACATCATTCCACAATCTTCACGTTTGCATTTCTATGCTCCATGAGTTCAGCTGCAGCCAATCCTGATTATACAGTTGAACACACTGATGTCCTTGCACAAGAAAGGCAGTGACTTGCCTAAGTTTACATGGAAGTTAGCCTGCAGACATCAAGGCCAGTTCTCCTAATTCTGGACCAATGTCCCTTACATCCCCCCATCCCCATGGTCTGTTAATGACACCTCAGGGAGTTTTCATCAAAAGCACAGGACCCCATCACAAGTGCAGTCCAGCCCAGTGGGGAATTGCCCCAGATCGCACCCAGCTCATTCTCTGAGTCACACAGTTAGTGTCTTCATGCAGATCTCATCTGAGGCTTGGCTAACTCCCAGGGAAGCACACATATCAGATCTGCTGTATATTGGCAGAACTTTGGCTTAGAACATATTTCAAATGCCTCCCATTCATTGGCAGCCTTGAAAAAACATGGCCAGGAAATTATTCCAGGAGCCCTAATTGTTCTATGACACTTTACAAGGGGAAGCTTATGACTTTCTCTCTCAGGCTCTTCCCTCTGTGGCCAGAGCCAGAACAAATGATCCCATTTTCCAGTATATGCCCTGAATTAGGGGCGAGCAAGCTCTGCGGCAGCATGAATCCAGGGAATGTCTTCACTGGGCAGGGCCCTCTGTGCAGCACTGTGTGCATTTTGCCAAGTTCCTGCTCCTTTGGTTTTAAAACCCTTGTGTATTCCAAAAGAAATGTAGTCCATGTGTTTCTGATTCATTTACACTTAAATCATTAAAATGTTGTTTTGTGAGAGTTATTTGATGTCTGAGGAGCCTGAAAGTCTTTTTAGTGGGAATTTTAAAGGTCTTTTCTCCTACCCTGCCTGAAACAGAAAGCGACACTTTGCTAAAACAGTGCCTGAGTTCAAACCTATTTTCTCATCCCATGTACTTGGACCTGCATTATTGACCACAGCCTCCTAATAGTGCCAAGCTCGGTAAGGCTGGCATTCCAAAGTGCTAAAATGGTGAAACTGGAGAGAAAAGGGGGAAAGGCTTACAATGGGAATCAAGTCATTGCTCTCCAAAATGTGTCAGAGTAGAATTACCTGAGGGGGAAAGCGTGTGTTCACCTCCTCGGTTCCCGGGGCAGGGAGCCCTCTGGACAACCAAAATAGCACTTTTACGAGCATAATCTCACATGAGTCTCATAACAACTTCCATTTTGCAAATGAGGAAGCAGGATCAGAGATGTGAGAGGTACTATGCAAACGTACACCAGTTTTGGTAGGAAGGAAAGATGATAGCTAAATGTGACTGAGTCAAATGCTCTTCAAAAATGACTCAAATTGAGTTTCTCTGTGAATGTTGTGTGTGTGAGTATGTGTGTTTATTTGATATTCCACATGCATTATAATATTTATTAGTAAGAGGCAAAGTCATATAGTACATGACAGCTTACATTCTTCCTAAACACTTTCTGGCCCTGTGAGTCTGGGTAAGTCACTTAACCTCTCTGGGCAGTTTCCTCATCTGGGAAATGGGAATAATATTACTGCCCACCAATACAAGATACAAAGATGAGTGAAGACAATTGATATGTTAAGTGCTTAGAACAGTCCCTGTTCTTAGTAACTGTGGGCTATAAGTGGTAGTAGCATTAAGGAGTAATCAAAAACTAGCTGGGTAACCTTGGCAAGTCATATAAAGTCTCTGAGCCTAGATTTTCTCATTTGTTAAAGGAATAAGGCAAAGCCGGGTGTGGTGGTGCACGCTTGTAATCCCAGTACTTGGGAGGCAGAGACCGGAGGATCCGGGTTCACAGCCAGCCTCAGCTACTTAGGGAGGCCCTCCGCAACTTTGTGAGACCTGGTTTCAAAGTAAAGTATAAAAAATAGGGCCAGGGGTGTAACTTGGAGGTAAAACGCCCCTGGGTTTAATCCCCGGTACTGCAAAAAAATTTAAAAAATTAAAAAAATAAAGTCTAAAAAAATAGGGCCAAGGGTATAGCTCAGAGGTAGAATGCCCCTGGGTTCAATCCCCAGTACCGCCAAAAAATAAAATAAAATAAAATAAAAATAAATAAAGGAATAAGGTAGTAGGACCCTACTTTTCACAAGTTCGTGAGAGGTTTTTTTTTTAGATAACATTTGTGCCTAGCACAATGTCTAACACAGAAAAGATGCTCAGAAAAGCCTATTTTTCACACCCAAACAAGCCTCTCCCTCTTCAGTGTTGGTTGGAGTTGTCACTGTGAAGGAGTCTCTCCCTCTTCAGTGTTGGTTGGGGTTGTCACTGTGGAGGGGTCTCTCCCTCTTCAGCGTTGGTTGGAGTTGTCACTGTGAAGGGGTCTCTCCCTCTTCAGTGTTGGTTGGGGTTGTCACTGTGGAGGGGTCTCTCCTTCTTCAGTGTTGGTTGGGGTTGTCACTGTGGAGGGGTCTCTTCCTCCTCTGTGTTGGTTGGGGTTGTCACTGTGGAGGGGTCTCTTCCTCCTCCGTGTTGGTTGGGGTTGTCACTGTGGAGGGGTCTCTCCCTCTTCAGCGTTGGTTGGGGTTGTCACTGTGGAGGGGTCTCTCCCTCTTCAGCGTTGGTTGGGGTTGTCACTGTGGAGGGGTCTCTCCCTCGTCAGCATTGGTTGGGGTTGTTACTGTGGAGGGGTCTCTCCCTCTTCAGTGTTGGTTGAGGTTGTCACTGTGGAGGGGTCTCTTCCTCCTCTGTGTTGGTTGGGGCTGTCACTGTGGAGGGGCAGTTTCTTGTTATTCCACTCGGCTTGGATCCGGTGTTATATTTCTCCACAAACCATGGGTGCAGACAAGTACATACATGGGTCTTGCTGCACCCATGGGGTACCTGGTTTTTTAGCTGTGATGGGTCCTTTCTAGGCTGGATTGGAACTCCACACACTCTGAGTTGATAAACAACACCCCAAGTATTGCTTTTTGTTTTTTAGTACTGGGCATTGAACCCAGGGACATTCTACCTCCAAGCTATACACCCAGTCCTTTTATTTTTTTAATTTTTAAACAGGGTCTCTCTAAGTTGCTGAGGCTGGCCTCAAACCTGCAATCCTTCTGTCTCAGCTTCCCAAATACTGGGATTACAGCCATGCACCACTGCCCATCTGGCCAAGTATTGCTTTTAAGTGGGGAAGGACAACTAGCCACCTGCAGAACCTGGTGCTCCCACACATCCCTGGCCAGCACATCTGTTCACAGGAAACCTATGGTAGTTTGCAGACAGCCTGAGGCTTTGGGATTTGCATCTTTTTTTCCTCCTAGTGTAAATGCTAGAATCTCCTTCTTAGTTGATTGCTTCTGTTTAATTGATGTCCTTTTGCTGGTGTCCTGAAGAACAAAAAAAAAAAAAAATTATAGCCATCAGGCAAAGGAAGCTGAAGAGAAATTAGACTTTGTCTCTCTCTTCTGCCCCCTCCCTCCCTCCGTGTGTGTGTGTGTGTGTGTGTGTGTGTGTGTGTGTGTGTGTGGAGAGAGAGAGAGAGAGAGAGAGAGAGAGACCTGAGCCTCTCAGTTATTTTCTCTCTAGGGCTGGAGTCAGCCACATGGGATAAAGGAGGGGACTGGCAGAGCAGATCTTTTAAGGACGAAGACAGGTTCTGCTCTGCCAGGTCCATCTGAGTGTGTGTAAAAGCAGTCAGAGCACAGAGAGAGGAGAGAGAAGGCAGAGGGAGAGAGGGGGAGAGGGGACCCGTCGCCGGCAGGGGAAGGCGTGACCTGAATGGAGAATGCCAGCCAATTCCAGAGACACACAGGGACCTCAGAACAAAGATAAGGCATCGCTGACACTACACCGGGGCGGATCACACAGACCAGTCTGGCAGAGGGGACCAAAGCCAGGTGGCCAGAAGCATGCAAGGCAGGAAAATGAGGTGAGTGCTCCGGGCAGGAGAGGGCACTGTGCCCTTTCGGGGACCAAGTGTCAAGTAGCCCCAAGGGGAGGGTCTGACCTTGTCTCTGGGCAGACTCACCTGTGTGTGCTGTGGGCGGCGGGGTGGGGTGTTTCTCGTCAACCCTCGGGGGCTCTGAAAGGAAGCCCTGGACACGCCTGGCTTCCCCGGGACGCTGGAAAACGGAGTTAGTGTGGATCCTGCTCCGCAGGCGTGGCGGCGGGCTCAAGCTCAGATTTCTCCCCGGGCCAGCTTGGGTGCTGCCTACTGGCCAATGTGACCCTCTTCCTGTTGCCCACAGGCTGATTTTTCATTTTCCTCCTCTGCAAAGAGCATTCAATTTCTTTCTCCCAACACTTTGAGAGTTAGAAATGTATTTGTTTTATTTGTTCTGACCGGAAAAGAAACCAGCTTCCCACAGCCCAGCTTTGTGGTCCCTGAAACCTTCAGAAGTTTGCCAGTTAAACCTCAATTTAGAAAACTAAAAACCTGTCCCCATTTTACAGTTCTCTGTAAATTTCTGCATTTCTCACTGAAATCAGAGGCAGCTGGTGACATGAATCAGGCTATGAATTGCACCAAATGGCTCTTAAAGGGATACCACAATTTTTGTTTTTAAGGAGCATGTGGAGTTCTGAAACCTAGGACTTTAAATTCTAATTGGTTTGAATCTCTTCAACCTTTCTTATTCCTCATCTTACTTGATGCTCCTTACCAGACATTCTTACAAGGTTTTTTCTGCATGTCTAAATACCCAACCACACTATTTTTAATTCTTAAAAGTATTAATGCTGCTAGAAACACACACACACATGCACACACACACACACACACACACACACACACACAAAGTAAGAACAAAACGAAGCAAAAAAAAAAACCTCTGCAAATGTAAATAAGTTCTTATACACCTTTTTCCCATTATTTTTCCTGTAAATTGGGAGTGTTTCTATTTGTTTCTCTTCTGCAAAGTCACCTAGCAACTTTGCTGAATCTGGGGCCAATGAGGGGCTTCAGGCTGTGCAACTCTGAATTCCAATTACCTATAATTCAGAGAGATAATCAAGCCCTTAATGTTGATCCAATCATCCTATTCTTTTAAAATCCATGGTCATTTTAAACCTTCCATCAAACCAAATACCCCTCCCCAATGGCATTTATGCCCAACTACATGGAATGAGACTGATTTGCCTGTCAAGGCTTTGAATTCACCCTACCACTCAGTGCCCCAGTCATACCAAAATATGGAGGTGAGTAACAGCCCTGTATCTTTGCATTCCTTATCCTTCAACCTAGAACAACTTTCCCCCCTATTTTCCACCTAGAAGATCTGATTTGTTGAGCCTATTCAAATATCACTTCTGCTCTCCTGATTATCATACCCCAGAGATAGCATCTCCTCCTTTGTTCTATCCTTTGGAACTGTATCTCTTATTGTCTTCTCCTTATGTAAATGTCCACTTCCCGTTTACAAAGTAGGAGATCAAAATCTTTATCTTTGTGCCACTGGCATCTAACACAATGTCTGTTTCCCGCTAGGCATTCACTAAATATTGGTTGAATTGAATTCAGTTGTTGAATAGCAAAACAACTACTGGAAAAGCACTTCACTAGAAAAGTCTCTAAAGGGTCTTAAATCACATGCCTATAGCACTTTAGAGTTTGTAAAGCAATTTTCTGGGAATTGTCTCATCTAGGCTCTAGTTTTGGGGTGGAGTAAGGATTTATGGCTAAATGAAGATAAAAATAGTTAAGTAACTCCCCCAAAGCCATGCTTATGATCTTTAAAATGCCCAGCCCCAAACTTGAATCTTCTTTGGACTCCAAGACCGGCATTTTTTTTTCTACTATATTCCACTAGACTCTCAATCCTGGCTGCACATTAGAATGACCTGTGTTGTTTTAAAAAATGCCAATGTGCCAGGCGTGGTGGCGCACGCTTGTAATCCCAGTACTTGGGAGGCGGAGACTGGAGGATCCGGGTTCGCGGCCAGCCTCAGCGCTCTCTCTCTCTCTCTCTCTCTCTCTCTCTCTACTTAGTAAGGCCCTCTGCAACTTCATGAGACCCGGTTTCAAAATAAAAGTATAAAAAATAGGGCCGGGGGTGTAGCACAGAGGTAGAACGCCCCTGGGTTCAATCCCTGGTACCACAAAAAAAAAAAAAAAGCCAATGCCCAGGCCTCTCCCCAGACCAATTAAAGCAGAATCTCAGACATTAGTATTTTTTTTAATTTCCACAGAAAGCCGTGGGGTTTTAAAATTATTTTTCACAGGGTTAATTGCTTTGGCCAGATGCCTGGGCATAATATGGGCATGGACTCAACTCTTCTGTGAGCTTTTGTTATCCCCTTCATCCTTGGAGTTAATTCACCATATGGTACTGGGCATGATGTGACATCTCTTGGGGTATCCTTTTCATCAGCTGTCAAATGAGGTTGGTATGTAAGGGAGTTATACAGTCCCTTCCAACTCTTCAACTTAAAAATGGAGTCTTGGTGTTGTGCAGGTTGAAATGAGAGGAGTGAATGGAGAGACCAGAATGGAGAGAGCCAGAAAGTGCTATTTATTGCACAATCATAGATACAAGCAGCATTCTCTTGCATCCCCCAAGAACCCGCTCCTGCAGTGGAACCTATGAAATCCCCGCTCTCTATATTATTTTTGACATTTCAAGCAAATGTCGCTAAACTTTCTGATTCGCTGGAGGATAGATAACAGGTGTCAGGAATTGTACAGCTGGCGCCTGGTGTATAAAAAGCCAAAAACACTCAGAGAGTGTGATGAGGAATGAAAGCTGCCACTTATCTTCTTCGATTTACAGCCCCTAAAGCAAGCAAGCAAGCATATGCTCAAACCCATTACTTGAAAGGAGATATTTGCTTCATATGTTTGAAACTGTTTTGAGACACAGAATAGAACAGAAAGCTTCGCAGGCCTTCCTCCCATGCTAGCCAGTTGCTGGGCCTCTAGGATAGATGGACCGGTCAGCTGCCAGCCCTTGACAGAACTGGCCTGAGCAGGCTCAGAGTGTCCTCCATGTGGTCTGGAAAAAGCAGACATGGAGAAAGTTGACCTTTCAGCCTTACATAATCCAGTTGTCACTATTGCAGGGAAATCCAGTTGAGGAGCCAAAGCTCATGCCCAACACCTGCTTTTTGGGAAGCAGCATGATGGAGTAATCATAACTAATGTTAGCCTAGGGCTGGACATTTAACAAAGTGTGTTCTGAAACTCCTGTGGACAGCCAGCGTGTGAGAAGTCATCATTATTACCACATGATAGATGAGGAAACAGGGATGTTCCATGACTTCCCTAAAATGGGTAGGATAAGTAAAGTCAGAGCCTCGAGTTGCTCTCCCCCCTTCAGCATGGATGAACCTGAACTCTCAGCCCTTTTAATCAGTACATTTCACTTGAAAATGTGGGTGCCTGGGCCCTAAAAGTTAGGGTGTCTGGGTTCAGCTTTCCTGCTAATTCACCGGGTAACTTGGACCTACGCCTTCCCTTTTCTCTGCCTCTGAGGTCCTCCCTGCACAGATTGGTGTAAAAAAAAATTGACATTGGCTATTGGATTTAAACGTTTTGTTTTCTTAATAGCATCTCACATGTTGCTATAGTAGAAGCCTTGGGAAAAATAAATAACTTTATTTTCCTTTTATTGAAAAATAGTACACCAATGCAAACATTTTATATACACAAAACTATAAATACCCATATTTCCATTTCACAGACAACTACTGTTAATACCTTGGTGTGTAGCCTTTAGATAATTTTATACTTATCTATTGGCCTTCTTATGTAAATGATAATCTATGTACGTAGTTATCTTGCAGTGTTTACACATTCAAAAATTCATTGATATGCAATATATACACATATATGCATCTGAATACATGGGAGGAAGTAGAGGCAGGGAAACAATTTCCTGATTAGCAAAGATATAACTGTTAATCCACAAATACTGGTATATTACCCAGTATTGACTTTTTAGACATCTAAGACTCTTGTCTGTCTTTCTCTCTTTCATTCTTTCTTTCCTTCATCTCTATTATATACTAGACTCTGTACTAAGTCCTTTTACATACTATCTGTAATGCTCATAGAGCCATGTAAATTAGGGATCATGGTCCCCATTTTATATGTATAAAAACTGGAGCTCAGAGAAACTAGTTGCCCAAGACTTCGCAGCTACAAGTGGAAGAATTGGGATTTGAACCCAACTATATTTAACTTCAAAGACTGTGCCAGAAGCAGACAGTGTGATAGCTGTTCTGTAAAGACATGTACAGGATGCTTCAGAGTCAGGGGGAATGAAAGGACAATTCATAGCCTGAGAAACTTTGGGTTGGATGGTGGAGGATAAATAAGAAGCCAGCAGATGAGGAATGAGCAGGGCAGGTACAATGGGACTAAGGCATAGGAGGGAATGGCATGGCTGGCACTGATCGGAGGCTGGACAGAAAGATCAGCACCATATCAAAAGGGTAGGTCGGCCATCCCGGAAGCAGATGTTTTACCTGCAGACACAGCGCAGCAGCGTGGCCACATCTGTGGTTTAGAAAACCAACTTTGGCAGATTACTGAATGGAATCAGGATGAAGAGTGGGAAATATCAGTTAGGACATTGTAGAAATAGTCCAGATAAGAGGGTTTAAATTAAGTAATTGACTGGAGAGGAGCGATGGATCTTCAAAACGTAGGACACAGAACCCATAAGACTTAGTGACTATTGTGTGTGGTATAAAAGGAAATCAGAGTGGTGAACTTTCAGGCTCAGGGTGCTGGTAGATGGTAATATCATTAAGCAAAATCAGAAATGGGGAAAAAAGGAGAGAGAGAAGAAATCCGAAATGAGAACAGTACCCTATTAGGAGAGAAGCTGAGCCGCAGTTGGGATGTTTGAGCTCAAAGTCCCTGGGCCGTATGGGGAGCAGTCATTGGGTAGACACTGGTCTGCTGCAGGCTGGCCTCTGGGGCTCTGACAGTTCGGGGAATTCTACCTCCTCGTTGCATCATTCACACTTAGTGGGAGTTTTTGTTGCCTTCCCCCCCCCCTACCCCAGTGACTCTTTTAACAGTCAATTATCTCTGATCTTTGCAGAAATGAATTATAGGCTTTTAACCCTTGTATTCGAACACTTACCAAGAAGAAGAGGACCGGTTTTGCTCATTCTATCTTTATTTGAGATTTTGCACACGTTGACTGATTTTTGTGATGAGATACTTCTTTTGACACACTGAATTTGTTTCAGGTCTTCACATTCCCTTAGTGAGTGATAACTCTCAGCCCAACATTACCATGCCATGATTGCTCATTTTTTAGAAAAATGATCAAGAATTTATGATTCTGAAATGAAGTGGAACTGAAGAAATTATACCAACTTTTACCTAATTATGAAAGTTACATTTTCAATAGTAAAATAATGTGGTCCTTTGTGGAAAAGTTTAATACTCTCATCAAACTTTCAAAAGAGCAAATCTGGAAGAAGCCTTAGAAATCATCTAGTTACTTCTTCCCATATTACAGACCAGGTAAGTAGGGTGCAGGGGAAATGCTTGCAGCAGGGACACGCTGAGAACCTGGCCTCCTGGCTGCTGATTCAGCTCAGTGCTCCTCTGTCTGTGAGTGTAAGTAGAACCACATTGGTGTCTTTCAGGTGGCTCCTTCTCTACCATGCTCTGTACTTCTCCCTGTTGGAGGCTTCGGCCCACACCGTGGAGCTGAATGACATGTTTGGCCAGATCCAGTCCCCTGGCTATCCAGACTCCTATCCCAGTGACTCGGAGGTGACTTGGAATATCACTGTCCCAGAGGGGTTTCGGATCAAGCTTTACTTCATGCACTTCAACCTGGAATCCTCCTACCTTTGTGAATATGACTACGTGAAGGTGAGACTCCTCAGTGCTCTCTGCCTGGGCCAGGCTCTCTTCTAAGAGTTAAGAAGTCTAGCTGGGCGTGGTGGCGCATGCTTGTAATCCCAGTACTTGGGAGGTGGAGACCGGAGGATCCGGGTTCGCAGCCAGCCTCAGCTACTTAGTGAGGCCCTCCGCAACTTCACGAGACCCGGTTTCAAAATAAAAGTACAAAAAATAGGGCCGGAGGTAGAACGCCCCTGGGTTCAATCCCCAGTACTGCAAAAATAATAATAATAATAATAAGGAAGTCTAGATGCATTAGACACTGTCCTTACCCTTACAGAGTTGCATGAGTCAGGGACATACACAAGGTCACAATGTGATGAATGGAGGCCAGGGCTGGCATGCTGACTTCTAGCTGAGTAGGTAGAACTAGAAAAGACCATGAGGAAAATAGAAGCTGGTGCCTTTTTATTTTCTTTCTGCTCTCAGGGTTGGGAGTATAGTTCAGTGGTAGAGCACATGCTTAGCATATCTGAGGCCCTGTGTTTGTTCCCCAGCACCACACATACACATAAGAATTCCTTCTGTTCTCAAAGCCTGTAATGTTTCCACTAGCCTCTGCTCCAAGGTCCCAAGCAAAACAGGGCAGAGACCTCAGAGTAAGCAGTAATAAGACAGAAATGGAGCCATACTTTGCCCAATTCCCCAAATAATGATCAAGAGTTTGGGAAGTGTGTGGTATGCAGTAGCTTACCACAGGAGGTGAGTTTGGAAGGGAGGGTTAGGGTGCAATTCTGAAAGGCCTTGAACAACATGCTAAGGAGTTTGCATTTTATCAGCAAAAGGCATAAGCAGAGAGGGGGAGTCACTCTCAGAAGGTATGGAAAAATAGATGGGGGGAGATCAGAAGAGGACTACAATATGTTATTACTATTTCCTAGAACTATTACTATTTTCCTAGAAAATGCCATGGATGAGAAACTGCTCTCATTTTAAGTGGGGCTAGGAAGGATCCAAATATTCTAAGAGATCAAGTTTATTAAGGTTGTACCTACTTCAAAAAGTTGTGGAGACCCAGGAACCTACTTTCTCGGCTCTTTCTGACTTCCCAGAAGAGGTTCTCATCAAATAACTCTAAAGTCGACCTTAATGTACTTTTAATAAGATTGTAGTCTTATTTTCCCACAGCCAGTCATTCAGCAAGAGTTAACCTTGTATTAACCAGAATTTTGATCGACAGCAAAGTGGTGAGTTTACAAGGTGCTTTTACACTTATAATCTCATTCAAACCTTATAACAATCCTATGATACAGTAATCGCTATCTCATTTCACAGCAAAGAAACAAACTCAGGAAGGTTCAGTAACACCTAAAGTTGCACAGCTGGTTGGTGGCATATTAAGGTCCCAAACCCATGTTTGTGGCTTTGAATCACCTGCTTTCTTGGCTACACCCAACAGTTGACAAGCAATGTTCCACTTAGTCCCAGGACATGGCAGTGGTTTACAAGGGCACAGGAGGGGGAACTGTTAAGAGAGGTTGTGGCTTCTTCCCCTGCTCAACTCTCTTTACATATAGGATGTTGTCAATTAATATATTGGGTCCATGTGAAATAGCCCTTGGTGCTCCACGTCAGGGTTTCTCAGTCTCAGCACTATTGACATTTGAGCCAGATAATTCTTTGCTGAGGAAAGCACTCTAGAACATTGTAGGATCCTTAGCAGCATCCCTAGTTTCAACTTGCTAGATGCCAGTGGCAGCTCCCCTACAATTGTGACAACCAAAAACATTTCCAGACTTTGTTAATATCTCAGAGCACTGCTGTATGGGATTGCTGCCTTTATTTGAATGCCCTGTGCTAGAGTCTATGGCACTATTAAGATGCAAAAGTTCTGGTACCTTATAAGAGAGATGAGTCTAGAAAACATGACCTCTTGGCATTGCAAAGAAGTCTACTTGAGGCAGCTCACGGACTGGGCTACCTACCTGAAGTGCCCTACAGTCCTTGCATCGCTGAATCAGACACATTTTTCTGATTCCTTTGGAAAAGGGGATTAATATGGGGGAGGGTGCTTGCATAGCTGACTCTCCTCTGGAATGCCGTCTGGCAGCCATGGGGCACCAGCAGGCCTCCCTTTGCAGGATGCTGCATGCTCATCAGCTGACAACTGGTGCTCACATGGAGACCAGACCTGGAATCCTTGTCCACATGTGCCTGACAGAGTTTCCTTCCAAGAGCCTAGAACTCACAGAATGTCAGGCTGCAGGGACCCTCTGAGACTCATCTAGTCCCAGGTTGTTGTTTTTGTTGTTATTAAAATATTTTCTCCCTAGTGAATCTATTCGTCTCACAACCCTTCAATTAGGCCTTGGATAGAAGTGGAGCTGCTGGGGTCGAAGATGACCGTGAAGCTCACTCTGCTTGCTCATTCTCCTTGGTCACTGCTCTGCAGAACCTGGAGGCTTTATGGCTTGAATTTTGCCACTCTGGTCAAGTTCCCATTGAATAAAAGAGGAGACTAAAGGTCAGAGTTCAAGGACAGGACTTACACTTTGCCTCTGAACTCTCAAACCCAGAAGTTCTACATAGTTGAAACCTGTTCATGTTTTCTAATCGCCTTCCCAGCCCCAGTCCCCAGAATATGTCTTTTCTGACTTTAAATGAGAGAGAAGCTCTTCTCTTCCCATCTGAATAAAAGCACCAGCAAAGCCGGCATGGTGGCACATGTCTGTTATTCTAGTACTTGGGAGACTGAGTAAGGAGGATTTCAGGTTTAAGGCCAGCCTCAGCAATTTAGCAAAACCATCAGCATTTTAGCGACACCCTGTTTCAAAAATAAAAAAATGAAATAGGGCTGGAAGTGTAGCTTAGAGGTAGAATGCCCCTGGGTTCAATCCCCAATACCACACACAAAAAAATCCATGCAACTGCAGGATAAGTACACCACTCTCCAAAATTCTGTTATTTCATCGTTCAGTGAGAAAGTGGGATGAGATAATCACACGATCCCTAAATTACCTTAAATTCCAGAATTCTAATTCCAAACCTCCTTACAAGAATTTTTTTGGATGACCCCACCAAACCCTCATTATCCTAGTTAGGATATCCCATAAAATGGTAATAATATGTTTAGAACTGCCAATCCTCAAAGTTCCATGGCCGTTAGCACTCCAATTAAAGTCTGAAGTCTGCTGGGGGTGTCTTGGTGGAACATTATTTAAGTAGAATGTATAAACATATCATACCACCACTGTCTTTTACCAAGGAACTTTGAATGTCACTGATTTTCCTTTGGCAGGGCAACATTCCCTGTTTTGTGTGTTTTTTTTTCTCTCTCTCTCTTTTTTTGTTATATTGGTGGTGGTAGTGGGGATTGAACCCAGGGGCATTCTACCTCTGAGCTACACCCCCAGCCCTTTCTATTTTTTGTTTTGAAACAGAGTCTCACTAGGTTGTTGAGGTCTCACTAAGTTGTTGAGGCTGGTCTGAATCTGCGATCCTCCTGTCTCAGCCTCCCGAGTACTGGGATTACAGGTGTGCACCACCACACCCAGCTATAATCTCCTGTTTTAGGCTTTTTTACTCCATGACTGAATTCCCCTGGCAGCCAACGGGTGTGTTTAAAGGATCTTAAGGCTTATAGGACCCTTTCAAGCCCAGTCCAAGGCCACAAAGTGCCTTTCCCACCCTGGCCCATCAGGGAGACGATGATGGAACTGCTGACACTGCACATCAGTAGCTTGAAGAAGACCAGGACCCCAAGGCTGTGGACCGGATGCTCACATTTATGAAAATTCCTCCCCAGCCTGATTTCCCACAGTCTTTGGTCTTAAATGCATGTGCACATCTGCACAAATGCACAGCAGCATCTGCTTCCTTGGGATGTGGCTGCAATTGTGGATTTCTGCACTGCCCAGATGAGACATGTAAATCACGGCTGGGTGATGCTACTGGGCACAGCGCAGTAGCTGGTCTGTGAGTTAGAAGACCTAGCTTCCAGGTGTCATTCTATACTAACTAACCTAAGGCAAGTGACTACTTCTACATGGGACTGTTTCCTCCTCTGACAAATATAAGAGTTGAACCAGATGGTGCCCACGTTCCACCTAACCCTGATATCTATGCATCTGAGACCTTAGAAACCAAGGTATAATTCCACTGTCTCATGTTCAAAGACCAAGGAAGGGAAATTCACTGGCCAGGCTTAGACCAAAGTTTACATCTTAAGACCCTCAGTCCATTCTTCTTTTGAATGAATTAAACTATAGTGGAGTCCCATCTTGTGAATGTCAAAGTTTTTAAGTTATAATGTAAAGCAAGTACTACTCTTACAAATACCTACTCTTACAAATCCTTTTAATATAGTAGAGTACTTCCTTTTAGAATGTCCAGAAGAGACATTATTTTTCCAGAAATGGAGCAAATTACAGTTCCTTCGGTTGAACACCAGATGAAATGGTTGACACTGAAACGAGCTGTGGGGCAACAGTTACAGAAAGAGGTATAGTTATTTAGAAACCAGAACCCCCAAGAGAATAGCAAATTCACACATCCCATTTTCAAGTTCAATTCATGGCATCTGTTCATTGAAAAAGGAGGCATGAATTACCTACATTCAGTTTTTATTCTCTCTTTTTCTTTCTTTCATTCTGTGTATAAGTTCAGTTGGCATCTGTTAAATGTTCATATGATGTAATTCACTGTTCTGTTAACCGTGTATCCTTGATGTAGCCAACATTTCTCCCATCCTGTCCACTGTTAGCCCCTTAGTTTCAATTCTTATCGTTTCACCTGGTCAATTGCAATAGCCTCCTAACATATCAGTTACTCCCCATTAGTCCAACCTCCACATAAATCCAGAGGGACCTTCTTAGACCATTGCTTCAATTGTGCCACTCTCAAAATCTTTCCATGGCTGCTCATTCTCCATCAAATGAATTCTAAGAATTTGATTGAAAACCTATCATAAGCTGAACGCTATACTAAAACTGGGTCAACAAAAATGAGTAAAATAGCCAGGCATGGTGGTACACGCTTGTAATCCCAGTACTTTGGGAGGTCGAGACCCGAGGATCCGGGTTCGCGGCCAGCCTCAGCTCTCTCTCTCTCTCTCTCTCTCTCTCTCTCTCTCTACTTAGTGAGGCCCTCCGCAACTTCGTGAGACCCGGTTTCAAAATAAAGTATAAAAAATAGGACCGGGGGTGTAGCACGGAGGTAGAACGCCCCTGGGTTCAATCCCCGGTACCTCAAAAAAAATGAGTAAAATAGCCCCAACCTCCAGGAATTCACAGTTTCATAGTATGTAATGAGACAGTTGCATAACATAAAGGGAATAAGGAGCATGTGCATTTGGGAATGGTCATTTCTGCATGGTCAGAAAAAGCTTCAGAAATAGTTAATGTCTGAGATAAGTCTTGAAAGATAAATAGGAATTCAATAGTGTAGTTCCTTAAATGGGATGTCTCAGCAGGGCTACCAGAGCATGGAGGTTGAAAAGAATGAAATAATGCAGGCAGAATAGTCAGGTTGCATGTTTTGAGAGATATAAGAGAAAAGCCTAGAAGATCATCTGGAGAGAGACTAAGAATGTTTGGTAAATTTGGGTTTAAGCATGTGCACCCGAAGTCACAAACAAGTGGCCAACGGGTTGAATTAATTCTACAGACGTAAGCTGTTGGCCAGCCTAGAATTGGCTCACTCTATGTTTTGAAAAAACAATAGCAACAAAACACAAAATTTAATTAATATCAACATAAAATTTCTGATCTCACACACAAAAAAAAATTGCACATCTCCAAATCCCATTAGAAAACCTGGCAACTCTGGTAGCATCCTGTATGCCAGCAACCCACTTGCACCAAGTAGAGGCAGTGCTGTAGATAGGGTCCCCTCCATTCCCTACTCCCCCACCCTGCTAAAGCTCCCCACAACTTGATTGCACTATTGCAAGGTGAAACTTTTCCCCCCAGTGTCTCTGTGAGAAGTAGCAAAGATGAAAGGATCGGAGAAGCCCACATATTTCAGGGAAAATCAATGAAAGATACTCTTTGTGAAGGGAAAAAGATCACTCTGTATTTATCGTACAAAGTGCGTTTCTGTCTAAAGAATACAGTTTGTTTCAGTTATTTATGATTTCTACCTGGTATCTCTTAACATTTCAGTCTAGGGCCTCCAATCAGAAGCTATGCAATGTTTGGGGGCAGAGGACAGAATATGAGGAGGTGACAGTCAGGGGTATGTTTAAGGAAGTTTGATCCAGAGCTATGTGTAAGGGGAGGTAAGCTCAGTAAAGCCCAAAGAAACTAGAGACATTGAATAAGGCCGTTTCAGGGGCTGTATTGAATAGCTTGAATAAGGCTCCATTGAACATAATATATGTTTAAAGGAAGCCCACAGGCCTCTCAGGGTGCTATGGAAGCTCAGGTAGAGATCTGTGCAGGTAAATGCCACAGGGACTGGCTGAGAGGGAAACCTGAGACACAGGGACACCTGAGAGGGAAAAGGGGGAATCAGAAGTTTCAAACCCAGGTTAAGACAGCAGAGTGGCAACTTTCCCAGGAATGCAGACCAGGAACATGAAGAAGATGAGCAGATTGAGAAAGGTATAGAATGTGCTCGAGTGCACTGAGTCTGATGTCCAGTTAGAAATGCTAGTCCAGATTTTGAGTCAGGGCTTAATCCTGCCTCTTTCACTATGGTGTGAGACCCCTTTGGCCAAGTTTCTCCATCTCCCTGAGCATTGGTTTTGTTATTAGTAGAAAAATAGTTCGCAATGGGAAAAGTGTCTTCCTCTCAGACTGTGGGAGGGCTTAAATAAGATGATGGCTGGGAGTGGAATCCATACCGCAAAAGGCAGTGGGGCTCAGTGGTTGAGCCCAGGATTTAGAGATAGTCAGACCCAGGCACAGGTCCTGCCTCTACCTTTCACTGGAGCAGGTACTTCATCTTGCTCTGGATCCCTTTCCCCATGTGTAAGATGGGGATAATCGTAATTCTTTTCTCATGGGCTTATTGTGAGTACCAGATGAGGTAAAGCTTGGATGACACAGGTCCTGCACATATGTAATTAGCTCAGTAAATGCTATTGTCATGGTGATCATGGGGATGGTTGAGCAGTAAAGTGCATGCCGGGCATCACCAGGTGCTCAGTGAATGGCAGATTCTTCCTTCCCTCTGACTCTCATTATCTACCTAGCTCTGTCACTCACTGTTGTCAGTCAATTCATGGCAAAGTCCTTTGAAAGGCTTTTTCACCCCAGGAGGCTGCTTATTTCTCCTGTCTGTTTACCTTATAGCATCACAAATTTTATGGCAGTTTCTTATCTGTTACCTCATTTGATTCTCATGGAATTGGAAGAGCAGGGATTACTACACTTAACTGACAGAAAAGGAAACTGAGGCACAAATGGATTTGCCCAAGTTTCTACAGAAAAGCCAGGTCTCAATCCCTGGTTTTGTTAGTCCCAAGTCATGATTCTGTCTGACAATAGGGTCCTTCTCAGGCAGGTTCTAGTCTGGAAGGGACCTTGCTGCGGGCCATGCATTATTGCTAAGGCAACACTTTACTTGTCATTGTAATTTAGTAAAATTTTTAAAAGGACCCTGAGGGCTCTGGAGGATCCCTGTGCTGTCTAGATTTTGTTAAAGAACTTTCTCATTTTATCCTGACATTGAAAGGAAAACATTATACAAAAATAATAAGAAATGGAGTCTGAGCTACAAAGAATGGGAAAGTAACCGGGTATAATGGCACACACCTGTAATCCTAGTACTGGGGAGGATGAGACAGGAGGATCACAGGTTTGAGGCCAGCCTCAGCAGCATCTCAGAAAGCCCCTCAGCAACTGAGTGAGACCCTGTTTCAAAAAAAAAAAAAAGGCTGGGTGTGAAGCTCAGAAGTAGAATGCCCCCTGGGTTCAATTCCCAGTAACAAAAAAAAAAAAAATAGGAAAGTGCTTGATTTATTTGTTTTTGGTATACAAGTTCTAAGGATGAAATAAAGGTCACTCCCTCTAGACTGTCAGCAGCCTCATGAGATCAAAGCCCATGTCTACATTTTGTCCAGTAGCAAGCACAGTCCTGGGGCAGAAGGGCACACTTCTCCCAGCAATATGTGTAAAAGAAAGTACTCTGGCCTAGAAATCAGTCACTGATTCCTACTGAGAACTTAGGCAAGTCACCAGTCCACTCTGGGCCTCAGTTTCCCCAATGAAGGAGTTGGATTAAATGACCTCTCCAAGCTCTTCCAGTTCTGAGGGGTCCATAACCCCCAGTCCAATGCCCCTTCCCCTAGACCACATGGGTCAGTCTGCATCCTGCTGTGTAATTGAGAGATAAATCCTCTGACCCAGAGCCTAATTCTGTGCAGTGCTCTGTTTACTCAGAACATGCCCTTGACCGTCAGTTTGTGCTGACCCCAGCTACTGCGGCAGCTCTGTTAATTCTGTGGGAGTGGACAGGAGGCCTTGGCCCCAGAGGGAAATGAGAAATAGATTCAAAGTTTCTCATGAATTTCAATTGTTGTCCCCAGCAGGATTCTTCCCTCCAAAGACACCAGATCCCAAACACCAATTCCAGCTGATTCAGAAGAATCAAGAAGTGAAAATGAGCTTCAGAAAAGTGTGACCAAAGCTCATTTGATGCAGGAAGTGCAAACAGCACAAGCTCAGGGGTGATGAAAAACAGAAGGAAGCGCCCAGTGCTGCAGCAGAGATTGCAAGGGAGTGAGGATGGGTGTGAGACTGGAGTGCTCTGGAGTAGGGCGTACAGGTACACATGTGTGTATACATACACACGCCACCCTTGGAAGCATCTTGGCAAAAAGCAGAGCTTAAATTTACTTTCCCTACAGAGGGAAAAAGTGGAGAAGGAGAGGTACTCATTTATGCAACAAATATTTGTTGAGTACCTACAATTTACCAGAGCTTAGAGTGCATGCAGCAGTAAATAGAGAAATTCCTGCCAGCATGATGCAATCAAGCAAACAGACAGTAAACACTAAACATAATCCATAAGTAAATTATGTAGAGTACTAAGTCAATA
This sequence comes from Glis glis, assembly GCA_004027185.1. Classification (NCBI taxonomy): domain Eukaryota; kingdom Metazoa; phylum Chordata; class Mammalia; order Rodentia; family Gliridae; genus Glis; species Glis glis. Next base: position 12,313 of record PVJS01010577.1, on the reverse strand, counting down.
GGCAAAGAAATGAAATGGAGAGGTTAAGGGAGTTCGCAAAGCAAAGGTGGGCGCGGTGATTTAAACATGATGGTCATGGTAGGCCTCATTGAGAGGGGGTCTTTTGAGCAAAGGCTTGAAGAAGATGAGGAAGTTAGCCACATGCTTTCTGGGAGAAAAGCATTCCAATCAGAGGGGACAGGTCACACAAAGGCTCGCAGGTGGGAAAGTGCTGGAGTGTTTGAAGAATATAAGGGTGGCAATGTGGCTGGAAGGGGAGGAGGGAGGCTGGGAAATAGGGTTCCTGCAAAATGCTGTCAGGTAATGGCTGACTTCGGGAGTTGCTTCCATACCCAATGTCACCTTTGACCTCCTCTTGGAGGACAGAATTAATGTTCAGGTTTTGTTTTTGGTTTTGTACTGTGGACTGAACCCAGGGGCATTCTACCCCTAAGCTACACCCCCAGCCCTTTTTTATTTTTATTTTGGAACAGGGTCTCACTAAGTTGCTGAGGCTGACCTCTAACCTGCAATCTTCCTGTCACAGCCTCACAAATTTACAAGGATTACAAGCACGCACCACCATGCCCAGCAATGTCTAGTTTTTATGTTTGTGAAAACCAAGGCCTGGAGACAGTGATGTGTGCACTCGTAAATGTTTAGCAGCTAGACTGGGGGGAGAGGAGGGAGAAAATGTGGACCATGTATGTGGCACGTCATTCGCCATTCAGATGCAATACACACGCATAACCTCAAGAACATAGATAAAAGAGCATGCTGAAATAATTAGGAAGTGATGTGTTTTCATATAATTGATGTTTCTAATACAACTTACTTGTAAGTTCATGAAACTTAATCTTTAAGGATGGCTGCGTTTAACAAAAGGCTAGCAAAATCCCCCCTAAATTGATAATTGGACAGTTGGCTCCTGTAAGCTGGTAGAAGCCCCCAGCCCAGCACAACACCGCCTGGGGAGGTCAAAGTGACAGGAGTGACAGAGCCATGACCAGAGCCTAGGGTCCTTTGGTCCCTATTCCAGTGCCCTGTACAAATATTTGAGGGTGTAAATTGGGGCTCAAGGGGGGCTGGGGCAGTCCTGGACCTTGGCAGCTGGACACCCCAGCTCCCACCTTCCTGGAAACTGCTGGAGGACTCTGCTCTTGCAGCATGCCCCTTCTGTGGCTCAGCACTGGCCTAATCATTGCCTTCGTCCCAGTCCTGACTGTGACATACCTTGAGCCAGACAGCCTCTGCTACCAAAGGATACAGCAGCCCTTTGTTTTTGTCTGGTCCTCAAGCTATTTTCCTGTGCTGAACAGTTTGGGGCCCAGGCTCCGAGTTGCCTAAGGGATTTGCATGTGAATGAGCAGCTCAGAAGGAGGAGTCTGAGCCATTCACAGGCCAAAGAGAGCATAAGTCCTCGGTGGCCCTCCTTCCCAGCTACAATTCCCAGGCTCTTCCTGCCCTCCCCCACCCCGCCCGGCTCCCGCTGAGACGGTGGGCACTGCCCGTTTCCCACCTGCGGGATGCCCACTTCCCAGGCTCTGCGCGGGATTCCTCCCTGCCAGCTCTTTCTTCTCTCTCTGCTCACTCTGCCCTTTTCTGTCCAGAGCCTCCCTGGCAGCAGTGGGATCCCGGACTCTCAAGACCTGCGAGTTCTTTCTCAGGCCCCCTCATTCTTTATGGTGTCTCGCCTTTGCATGTACACAAAGCCATCTTAGGGGCTCCAGCTCTGTCAGAAGGCTTTCACTCTGATTAACAAGTAACAAATAAGAATGCTGTCTGGGAAGAGCCGTACAACTGGGCCCTGGTCTTCGCTCTGCCATTGACTAGTCATGTGATTTTGAACGAGTCTCAGTTTCTTCATCTAAGAAAGAAATGGTATAGACTTGGAGGCCTTGAATGCCCTTTCCAGCTCTGACCTTCTTCAGGTCTGATCCAGAGCTGGAACTCAGAACATCTGGGTTTTGTCCCAAGTCTGCTACTCCTGGGCTGTGTGGCATTGGCAAAGGCACATCACTTCTCTGGGCTCAGAATTACAATGTCTGCCTGCCTGAAGCATATTCACATGATTGCTTTTAGGAGCAAATAAAATAGAGAAGGTGAAAATGTTCCATCAACTGAAAAGAAGGAGAGATTATTATTGTTATCATTATTATTATTTTGTGGTCAAATGGCTTGGGCCAAGACTGCAGCATTAACCTCCAACACCTCTTATCTAAGGTCAACTGCAGTCTTAGATATGTCAACTGTGTTATTTTTACTTATATGGCTTTCAAGAGCTTCTGAAATGTAGCACATACACACACATCAGGTGCCTACTTTGTGTGTGTGTGTGTGTGTGTGTGTGTGTGTGAGTGTGTGTGTGTATTGAACCCAGGGCATTCTACCTCCAAGCTATATCCCTGGCCCCTCCCCCCATTTCTTTCTTGAAACAGAGTCTCACAGGTTGCTGAGGGTCAAACCTGTGATCCTCCTGTCTCAGCCTAGCAAGTACTGGAATTACAGGTATGTGCCACCATACTTGGCTTCTAAGGTTTTTTCTAGGCCCAGATTCTTGTCTGGTGCCTGATACCTTTAATTTGCCTGTACCCATGCTCTTTAAATAAAGTTTAAGACCACCTAGTAGAATAGCAAGATTGGATCATTAACCATTGGTCCAGTCCCGGGAGCCCCTGGATGGACTTGCAGCGAAAGTAAGCCCAGGAGTACTGAATGCTCACATGTAAGCAGGAGTCCCAGGCCAAGGGCTGCAACTGAACTCACACAGAAAAATGCTTGGAAGCACAAGAAGGTAGAGAGAGGTTCCTGAACCCAATTGGAGCTTTCCTCTGGTGGACTGAAGCCTTTAAAGACCCCTTACATTACTCCGATCTTCTCTCACACAATCAGGTTACTAACCTTTCCATTTCACCCACCCCCAGGATCACTGGGAGGCTTTGCTGAGTGCAAAGAGCCAAGCAGACCTAAAGAGCCACCTGCCAGATGAGGAGACTGGACTGAGAGTTCTAAGTTCCCTTCCAGTGCCGATGGCTTCACTGAGAGCGAAATCTAGAAAATAGAGTGTCCAGGAAGATTTCGAGTCTCTGAATGCATCTTCAAACACATGAAGCTACCCAGGACTGCCTAGCTTGGGGCATAGGAGGGTGTCCTCTCTGTGATTGGGTCTTAGCAGTCCTGTTTTTCTCACTATATTCTAGTATTTTACATATATTAACTCATGTAATATGCACGATAGTCCTGTGACATAAATTCCATTATTTTCACTATTTTACATGTGAGAAAACCTATGCACAGAGTGTATTAGTTTCTTAAGGCTGCTATAACAAATAGCCACAATTCAAACGTCTTAAAACAACAGGAATTTATTCTCACGCAGTTCTGGAGGCAAGCACTCTGAAATCAAAGTGTCAGCAGGACTATGTTTCTTCTGAAGGTGCTAGGGGAGAATCTTTTGTCTCTTCTGACTTTCTGCTGATTGTAGGCAATCACTGATGTTCCTTGGTTCTTGGCATCAAAGCTCCAATCTCTGCCTCTGTCTCTGCAGGACTTTCTTCCTCTCTATGTGTCTCTGTGTCCAAATTTCTATCTTTTTATAAGTACACCAGTCATTGAATTAGGGTCCACTCTAACTCAGCATGATAGCATCTTAGCTTGACATCTGCAAAGGGCAATTTCCATATGAGGTCACATTCAGATATATTTTGGGGGACATAATTCACACTACAACACAGAGTGCTTAAGTAATTTTCCTAGCCCCTAATAGTTGGTGAAGAGCATGAGCAACCCTTGTTAAAATGAGATTCTGTATAATTCAGTGTCAGTAGTGGGTTCCATCCCAAGAAACTGAAAAATTGAAAGCAATTCACAATTTCACTCACTCCCTTGAGGAACAGAACAAAACAAAAAAGGCAGAGGTGTTCTTATTGCAAACTTTTTTAAATGTCCAATATTTATCCTTTCTCTAATCCCATACCTCTTTCTTCCCCCAAAGTCAACATGACCTCCAGGCTAAGAAACTCTTCTGTCTTTGCTAATTTGTAATGGTTTGGATATGAAGATACGAAGTGTCCTCCAAAGATTCATGTGTTGAAGTTGTGGTTCCCAACATAGCAATGTTCAGAGGGGGGTTTTGAGAAAGTGATTGGGTCATGCAGGCTCTGACCTCATTACTGGATTAGTCCCATTGAGGGATTCATATTTGATGGCATTATTGGGAGGTAGTGGAAATTGTAGGCAGTGGGACCTGTTAGAGGGAAGTAGTTCATTGGGGGTGTGCCCTAGAGGGTTTGTATTTTCCCTGGCTCTTCTCTCTCTCTCTCTCTCTCTCTCTCTCTCTCTCTCTCTCTCTTTCTCTGTCTCTCTTTCTGTCTCTCTCTCCTGCCATGAGAGGAGCAGCTTAGCTCTGCCTCTCCCTTCTACCATGCTGTTTTGCCTCACCTCAGGCCCAAAGCAATGGAATCAATTGACTATGAACTAAAACCATGAGCCAAAATAAACCTTTCCTCCTTTAAGTTGTTTTTCTCAGGTATTTTGTCACATAGACAAAAAGGTGATTAATACGTAATCCATCTACTTACACCCATCCATTCACTCCATCTTGAACTTCGCAATCATAAAAACTGCTCCCTAACATGAGACCTTCCTAACTCTGCACTGTCATATGTGAATTTTAGTTACTCTGAGTCTTGTTTGATCAGAATTTTTTGTTTACCTTATTACTTATAAAGCAAAGATTTTTACCTACTTTTCAACTCAGTTGGGACCGAATGGCTAGAAAAATGAAAGGAGGTAGAGAGTGATGAGTTCCCATGCCATGTCCTATGAGAAAAGGAAGGCTCTAGTGGTAATAAGAGATGAAGGACCTGAACCTCCAGCATGGGTTATTTGTTCCTCCTGTGTGTACCCATGGTTTATTGACCAGATCTGACTGATTTTATACAACCAAGTAGAAGATAGAGGAAAGAATCTTCAGGCCCAAGTTTCTCTTCAAATATTAAAAACAGAGAAAAAAATTAAAATTATCTATAGTTCCGCTAGCCATTGTTAACAGTTTGCATTAATTCCTTCCACTTTTTTTTTTTTTTTTGCGGTACCGGGGATTGAACGCAGGGGCGTTCTACCTCCGCGCTACGCCCCCAGCCCTATTTTTTATACTTTATTTTGAAACCGGGTCTCACAAAGTTGCGGAGGGCCTCACTAAGTAGAAAGAGAGAGAGACAGGGAGAGAGAGAACGAGAGAGCTGAGGCTGGCCGCGAACCCGGATCCTCCAGTCTCCGCCTCCCAAAGTACTGGGATTACAAGCGTGCGCCACCACGCCCGGCCCACTTTTTATTTTCAATGCATGATTTCATAAAACACAGGTATTATTATGCCATATGTACAATTTTTCTTGCTTTTTCACATACTAAGAATCACTCCCTAAGAATAATTCCAGATTCTTTGTTAGTGTTATAATTGACTACCTAATAATTACTAAGTCCATGCTAATTTAACTATGCCTCTAGAATCAGATATTTATAATGTTTCTACTTTTCTACTATTATATGTGATTGATTACTATAAGTATCTATGTCCATAAAAAGGTTTTCAATGTTTGGAACATTTTCCCCTAGGTTGCATTCCCAGGTATGAGACCAAGAGATAACTTTCTAAGTCAAGTATAATCCAAAATGTCTTGTTCTATTTTGGAAGATACTAAATTTCTTATCTTTGTAGCTTATAGTGAAAAGGTGGTATGACATTTTTGTAAGAGTGTAGTAAAAAGGTAAAGACTGGGTGACTTTCTATGCACCCACTAGATTTTTTCAAAAACCCACTAGATTATGATATTGCAAATTTCCACTCACAAATGTCAGTCTCACTCATTGTCCAAATCACTTCCTTACCTTCCTCCTATAAAAGTTATCTATCACTGTGTAATAAACCACTCCAATCCTTAGTAGATAAAACCACATCCATTTCATATGGTCATAATTCTTTGGCCAGCAGTTTGGTCTGGGCTCAGTGGGATGGTCCTTTTGCTGGATTTTCCTAGCTACCATTGTTCTGAACTTGATTGAAGCTTGAAGGTTCAAGACAGACTCACTCGCCCATCTGGTGGCTGGTGGTGAATGCAGCTGGTTGGTCTAGATATCTCAATTGGACAGCTCATCTTTTCCCTATGTGACCTTTGCTTCTTCAGTAGGCCTCCCTGGGCTTCTTCACATGGTAGCCTTGGGGCAGTACTCCACATATGAAAGAATGTTAAAGGAAAAAAATGTTTAATGATTCTTTTAAAGAATAGTGAGGCAAACTTAATTCAGGACTCCTGATAGAGGAACACAGCAATGGAATTTTGCAGTGGGGGAGAGAGATTATACTCAATTCTGAAAATAGTATGGACAACTGGAATTTTATAGCCAAAGATCAGGAAAGCAGTGGATGGAAAATTACTAAGAGGAAACATCAGAATTAAGGAGGATTTTGACTAAACTTGACCTAATAAGGTTCTTGCAGAAGATAGGCCAAGGTGATCAGACATCACCTGGGGGATGGTGGAAAATGAGGAACCCAACCAGACATCTAGGATGATCTTATCAGGGTTGGGGATGGTTCTTACTAAACTGATTTAGCAGAGTTCTTTGTTAATACTGGATTTTACAAGGAAGAGCACAGATGAGCCTGAGAGCTAGTTCAGACACTTGACTAAAGTTTGGACAAGCAAAGAATCTTTGCCAATAAGCACAAGGCTCCTTGAAGTCTAAGTTTAAAAGTGACATACCACTTCAAACACATCATACACTTTTTGTCAAAGCAAGTTAGCAGGTCAGTCCATGAGCAGCAAAGTCACATTGTAAAAGCATCTCTGTATAGGTATAGGAATGGAAGGGATTATTGTGGGTATTTTTGCAAACAATGTACCACATCCTCTGGACGCAATCATTCATGTCTCTAACATATGCCAAATATACTTTTAACCTCTCCCCCTAAAGTTTCATTGCATAAGCAGTTCAGGCTTGAAGTCCAGGAGCTCATGATCTAAATCAGGTCTGGTAGCAGAGAAAACACTGACAGTGTAGCTTCTTAAGTACAGCTCCGCTTGCTCCAGAGATTTCTGAACCCAAAAGGAAAGTTATTTGCCTTCCACATACCCAGCATCTTCTTGTCATGGTAAGACAAGAATAACATAACTACGATAGAGCTCCCATTGAAAAATAGAAGGGATGGGTGTCATATAAAAATTATTGTTCCATAGCAATTCTGAAATTTATCCAGGTATAGGTTGTCTACTCTTGAAACTAGAAATGTGTTTGATTATAGCCCAGTTTTTCCCCTCAGGAGTGGTTCCTCAGTCCATTGCTCTCTGTGGCTCCTGACTATTGCCTTGGCTCTGCCTTTGGCTTCTTAGCTTCATATTCTGAGACAGTCTTCTCTTCCCATAAGAAATGGCTCATATTTACAGCCAAGTGCTCCTTCTAGTCTACTTTCTGTACATAGAAATCTTAAGCCCAGAGGTCTCTCTCCTCATTTTGAATTGTCTCAGTCATTTCTAGTACAAGTTGGCATATCTCCTTTAAAATCTGTTTTGGATCTCCTGTGTTTAAGAATATAGCCCACTCATTTAGACAAAAAAAAAAAAAAAGACAAAGCAAAAAACCTATACCCACACCCAGCATTCTTTTCAAAGTAGGCCTCCCTACTTTTAAAGGCATGTCATGACCCTTAGGATTCTTACATGCCTTTTGGTCTAACAGGGACCAAGATTTAGGCACTGCCTTAAATCTTTTAGATCTTAACAAGGGGTTCTTACAACTGCACCTTTAACTTGACATTTACCCTGAATCTGCTTTTGTTTTTTAAACTGGTTTGCTAGTGGAAAGACTAATTTACAGCCCAGCTATCCCTGGGCCCTCTGTATATCCCCTCAGTTCTGCTTGCCCACTGAAGACTCACTTCTTCCAGAAGATAGAAGCACATGCTGTACTTTCAACATTCTGTCTAGAGGTGTCCTTAGCCAGATCCAGAAGTTCACTGTGTAAATTTTTCTGCCTTCTAAGTTGCCACAGAAACATTTGCCAATTGTGCCACCAATACAGAACTCAGGTGGCCTTTTCTCAAGACTCTCATAGCAGTTTCTTCGCGTCTTGTCTAGCGGCCCCTTGTTAGCCAATCTCAAAATCAAGGCCACGTGTTCTAGTTTTTGTTGCTGCGGTACCCTACCTCTGGTACCACCAGTTCTACCAGCCAGAGTTCAATCAGGAAAGCAGAGTTTCTATGACTATTAGGAGATAATGGATACTTAACAGGCGTTAAAACTCATATAGTTACAGAAAGTACTGGGGAAGTAAAATTGGGGGATGGGAAGTTGGAGGACCAAAGGAAAGGTCACCAACCAGTTCTTCTAGAGTTCTGGCATGGGTGGAAATGTTGGCATCTGCAAATGAATCTAATAAGCCAAGTCTGTCTATAGGCCAGAGTGGGACTGCAAATAGCTACCACCTCTGTGCTCCACATGCAAGCATCAGGTGGTAGGCATGGGCCACTCTTGGTCATCAGAGCCAGTCGTTTAAAGGAAGAGCTGGATGCAGAGTAGAGGAATGGGAAGACAAGTTAAAACCCACTGGGCACTTCTACATCTGTCCAAAACAGCCTTCCCAGGGTAATGGCTATTGTCTTCCAGACATGCACAAATTCCCCTATGGGTCAACTCTAACCTGAAACTATACAAGGAAGGAGATTATGGGAATGTAATTCTTATGTTAATTAAATTGTTAATAAAGTAATCCAGCAGTCTCTCTGAATGTCTGCCCAAATTAAGTCTGAAATGTTTTTCAAGGGCCCATAGTAATTTCAGAGGGGTTCTAGGGTACAAGCCAAGCCATGAGGCATCTGTACTGTAGGAGAGCCTTTGTTTGTCTAATGTCTTAAAGGAGCACTGCCTAGGGAATCGGGAGCATTTAAAGGAGTTCTGGCCAGGGAATATGGATGTAGCCATTGTGGACCTGGATCCAGCATTCACAAGATTCATTCCCCACTGTATCATTCATCAATCACTAGATTCCCGCTCACTTTGCTCTATTCACTTAAATTACCTAGGCTTCAGTTTCCTCATCTGTAAAATGAGAACAATACCCCAAGCTGCTTTCTCTGTGTATTCCTTAGAGGATTAGATTGGTGGACGTCAGTGTAGTTGTGAACTGATGTGATGAGTCTATGCATGTGTGGAGGACAGTTGCAGCTGACTTTTTGCAGACATTTGACCAACTTCTTGCTGCCCTGCCTCAGTTTGTCCTGGGATGATTGTGTTTGAGAAAACTCATGGAAAACAAAGACTCTGGGTTCTCCTCCCAGGATCTGCTTCCCAACAACCTACCCTCAACAGAGCCCGTCTCTGATAGCAAGTGTTTGGAGGAGAAGGGGAGTAGAGCTGGTTGAGACTTTGAATACCCCAAGCTTTCACCATGTCCTCTGCCTAGATGCTCTCCCCACCACTCCAACCCTCCACCTGCTCTTTCTACTCTTTCTACCTGCCTAAACCCCACGCAACTGCTATTCCTCAGCTCAAAAGACTTTCTCTTCTTCCTAAATGTGTGTATATGTGGTTTCTCTTTCTTTCTTTCTTTCTTTCTTTCTTTCTTTCTTTCTTTCTTTCTTTCTTTTTTTTTTTTTTTTGTGGTGCCAGGGATCAAACTCGGGGCCTTGAATGTGCTACATTCATTCCCAGCCCCTAAGTATTTTTTTGTTCTTTTTATTCCTCTCAGCTGGTTATATTTTTTTTTTTGTCTTTCAACTCCTGAAGCTGCCCATCTTTCCTTGCAGTTACCATCGCCTGACAATATTCTAACATAAACATCTGAGTAATTATCTTATTCTCTTACTACAAGTCACATTCCCAGAGACAGGAGACATGCTAACTTAGCTCATGCCACAAAATAAGATTTTTGGCCTCCTCCATGTTATAGTTCAGACAGAACTTGGCACATTTGTCAAATCGAGTTAGAAGAAAACAAATTCACTACATGCAGCCACATATTGGTGCCCAAAATAACAATAGACTACAAGGACACAGTTGCCCACAGTAAGAAGTAGAAAAACATTGTCTGTGATCTTCAGTCACATGGGTCCCTGTTATTATGAATTTCATGTCTTTGCTTGATAAGTTCCCTCCACCATGTTGGTATGCTAACCCCAGAGATGGGGCAGACAGTTTCAACAGAAGCCTGGGCTCCATCCTTCACATATCCTCAGAAGCAAATGATCTTTGTAGAACTTTAGACTCCGTAGCAGGAAGATGCAAATATGAACCAGGGCTGGTGACCCCTCTGTTTAGGTTATGGCTGAAGCTGTCACTGAGCCACATCCTCTCTGGGAAATAATCCATACACTCAAGATAAGGTTTCAAGAGGCCCTTGAGCCAGGAAAATTGTTTGGCCAAGTGTCTGTGTCTTTTGTCATGTACTCTCTGTGTCGGTAGTTTCATTCCCCAGTGTCAGAATAGTTCCAAAAGCAAAACTGATATCAGAAACCACTGGTGTTATCTCTTTATCCTTGTCCAAGTTGCTTCCGTTTCTGAACTTTAGTTTCCTCAAGAAGGAAGATTGAAATAACTCTTACAGGGCCCTCCCAGCTCTGATATTCCAGCGCTCTATTCTAGGTTGCAGGCTGAATTCCTCGGGTCCTAGGATACTGTCCTCTTTTTCTTTTCTATAAGTGTATATGACTCAGTTTTGCCATGGCTCAGGTGGGCATGCTTCCTTGTTCTCGGGAATATTGTGCCCTGCAGGTGATGACTGTCTATCTGTCATAATGAAAAGGTCCTTAAGCCTATAAGTTATGAGGAGGGAGGACATTTATCACAGACTCTTAGTAGGTCTCTCTTTAGTTCAAAGGGCTTCTGGTCAGTTTCATTTGAAAGTGTCCAGGTATTACACAAACCAAGAAAACACTGGGATGCCAAGTTACAGGAAGGAGGTTGTTGTGGCTGGAATTGTTAATGCTCAAGCCATAACTATTCATTGGTATTGATTTTATATTACATGGATATATATCATAAACAAACTCACCTCCATCAAGTTCATCAGCAGGCAGCAATCTATGTGTAGAAACTCCTGCTCACCATCTTCTACTTGGTTTATTTATTTATTTTTGTTCATGTGTGGTACTGGGGATTGAATCCAGGGGTATTCTACCTCTGAGCTACACCCCCAGCCATATTTTCTTTTTTTGAAACAGGGTCTCACTAAGTTGCTGAGGGCCTCACAAAGTTACTGAGGCTGGTTGTGAACCTGCCATCCTCCTGTCTCAGCCTCCCAAGTACTGAGATTACAGGTGTATGCCACTGTGCCCAGCTTAGTTGGTTTATTTAACATATGGCAATGGTGATTTGTTAGAGGACTAGTATGTCAAACTTGGAGGGAACCTAGAGTTCAACAAGTTCAAACTCCTTTTTACAGGTGTGTAAATGAGAGCAAGAGAGGGGGTGGTCATATAGTAGTTTATAGTAGAAATATTAATAGGATGCAGGACCTCCAACTACCAGGTCCACACAACTTACATTACTCCAAAGCAGAGGTCACCGAAATAGAACACTTGGTTCATGCAGTTATACATAGAAAAATCCCTTTCCAAGCCCTCACTCTCAATATATTTAATCTTCTTTTTATTAAGTTCCAGCAAGAGCAGTCTAAACAGTACCTAATTCATAAGATATTAAAAATAGAAAAGTGCAGCTACTAGACTGATTAAGCAACAGAAAACAGTATATGACATGAAGGAGACATAAGAATTGCAAAGGCATATGTATGGTCTGGCAATATTTCATGCAGGGCAAACAACATTACACAACTCAATATCCCTAATAGTCTCCCTTTAATATAGTATCACGATGGTCAAAATTTATAATGATGTCCATGGATCACCAACAAAAGATTAGCATGTTTCATTGTTTTGTTTAAGAAAATAGGGATTTGTATAAAGCAAATACAAATTCCTTTTTTGGGGGGTACTGGGAATTGAATCCTGGGACATTCTACCTCTGAGCACCCCCCTTTTTTTTTGAAACAGGGTCTCACTAAGTTGCTGAGGGTAGCCATGAACTTGTGATTCTCCTGTCTCAGCCTCCTAGGTACTAGGATCATAGGCATGATCACCACAACTGGCGTAAAGCACTTCTTAAAAAGAATTGCACCTAGCTGGGTGTGGTGGCGCACGCTTGTAATCCCAGTACTTTGGGAGGCGGAGACCGGAGGATCCGGGTTCGCGGCCAGCCTCAGCTCTCTCGCTCTCTCTCTCTCTCTCCCTGTCTCTCTCTCTCTCTCTCTCTCTCTCTCTCTCTCTCTCTCTCTCTCCTCA
>PVJS01010576.1:0-47693 GCA_004027185.1 Glis glis | reverse complement strand
GGCGTGGTGGCACATGCCTGTAATCCCAGTACTTGGGAGGCTGAGGCAGGAGGATCACAGGGTTGAGGCCAGTTTCAGCAACTTAGCAAGATCCTCTGCAATTTAGCAAGATCCTGTTTCAAAAATAAAAAGGGATGGGGGTGTAGCTTGGAGGTAGAATGCCTCTGGGTTCAATCCCCAGTACCAAAAAAAAAAGAAAAAAAAAAGAGTAAAAGCAGTGAATGAATGTGCATTTGGTGGGGTAGTCTTAATTAAATAAATAATAAATATTCTATGCAATGGCTGTGGATTTTAAATGCGTGATTTTAAGCATTTTGGGAGCCCATCATCATAGGTGAGTTTCTAAGGAAATGTATGTGTGAGTGTGCATGTGTGGGTGTACAGACAGAATATACAGTAGTACCTCTTTATTTGCAGTTTCTATACTTTCAGTTACCTGCAGTCAATCATGGTCCCAAAATATTAAATAGAAAATTCTAGAAATAAATAATTCCTAAGTTTTAAGTAACTTGTATTCCAATATATTGTTAAAATTGCTCTATTTTATTACTATTGTTGTTACTCTCTAGCTGAGCCTAATTTACAAATTAAGCTTTATCATAGTTATGTATGTATAGGAAAAAGCATAGTATATATGTTGTTTGGTACTTTCTGTGTTTTCAGGCATCCAATAGGGGTCTTGGAATGTACCCCTGCAATAAGGGAAAACTACTGGGTATATAAACTCATATACAGTAGTTTGGGGTAAATTATTGCCGATGTCATTATGGGAGCCTCTCCCACTCTAGTAGGAAGAATTCTAAGATGGCTTCCAGGATTTCTGCCCCAGAATACACATTCTATATGTTCTTTTTCTCTTGAATGGGGATAAGACCTGTGCCTATAGTGGGAGATTACCCTCAAGATTGTATTGTGTTATATGAACAGGAGAAGGAATTACATTGGAGATGTAATTAAGGTCCCTAATCAGTTGATTTCTAGTTAATCAAAAGGGAGATTATACTAATTAAGTGAGCCTTGTTAAAGAGAGATTAGGTCTTCCCCAAGGTCACAGAGATTCTCCTGAAGGCTTTGAAGAAGTCAGCTGCCATGTTGTGAGAAAGCCCATGGAAAGACCAGATGCCAAGAACCACAGGGGCCTCTTGGAGCTGAGAGAAACCCCGAGTTGGCACCCAGGAAGAAATCAAGGATCTCATGTGTACAGAGGCACAGTCCTGAATTCAGTCACAATCTTGTGAGCTTAGAGGACGATATGGAGCCCTGGATGGGATGGTAAATCTGGCTGAAACCTTCATTTCTGCCTGGTAAGACCTTGAGCAGAAACTCAGCTAAGCCACAAGATGACAATGAGTACTGGTTGAACCGAAGTGTATGGTAATATTTTATGCAGCAATAGAAAACTAATACCCTCACGCTCAGTACAGATGGTGCAGAGGTTTTGAACATCAACAGGACTGGCACTCTCAAGAAAGGGAAACGTGCCCACATTGTGCATGCCACAAATTACCCGCTACAAAGAACAGCAAATTATAAATGGTGGTGGCGGTGGTTGTTACATTCTTCTTGTCAAACATCTCATTTTCTTCTCTGCCTTTGGGTTAGTAGCTACTCTTTCATTTCTCCAAAGGAATAGAAATTTGTTTGAATTTTGATTTCAGGCTTCAAAACACAGTGTACTGCAAGATGCTGCGTGTGTTTGGGGATTAAATAATTATTCATGAGGGTTCTTTCTTGTCTTTTGTCTGTACTGCTTTCTAAGGAGGAGTCTGGCTTATTACCATACCAATCTCTTGGCTTTATAATTAAAAACTAGAAGGAAAGGGAAAGGAAAGGATGGCAGGTGGCACAAGTACCAGGTTGGGGTTTTGTTGTAGAAAGTTTGGCATTAGAAATGTTGTCTAGCATGTAGTAGCTATTAATCAATGCTGTTTCAAATAAACCATATTGAACAAAGATGTGTTTTGGATAAAGCAAAGGAGAATTGTAAAGAACCATTCTCTATAATCCCCTTCATGTTGTTAAAAATAGAAAGAAATGATTTTATTTTGAGATTATTTTTGTGTTCTGTTCTTTGGATGGTGTTCTCTTTTTTGAGATTATTTTGAAATTACTTTTGTGATACCACTCAAAGTCTGGATCATGGAGATGGAAGATTTTCAAGCATGAGTTGAGTAGAATTTCTTGAGTACTTATGATGTTCCTGGTCCTGGGCCCTTAAGGCGTAGTGGTGAATCTGATGTAAGCATCGCCATGAAGTGTTTCTGATGCAGTAGGGGAGCAAGACCCGGAAATCAGTCTCCATGTGTTGTTAATAATGCCAACAAGAAAAGAGTCAACCTGCACATGCCCACGGGTTCCAGCAGAGGCCCTGGAGCCCACACCAGGGGTAGGATGAGGCAGTAGTAGACCTGCAACCCAGGCATGCCTGACTTGTCCTCCTGAGCAGAAGTGAAACAGAAAAACCAACTGGCTTTCTCTTGACTGCAATGAATCATTGATGCCATCATCCCTGATGTCATATTCAATTTAATGACTACTCTTCTCAATCAGGAATGTAAAGCATTAAGGAAAAAGTATCAGCATGGTTTGTATCTGAAGTGATTTTTCAATAAAGCACCAACATACAAAGCTGGAGGGGTGACACCAAAAGGGAAAGCCAATTGTTCTTTTGAGAACAACGTCCAGCATGCCACAATCTGTGGGCCCAAACCTAGCTGTTCCTCTATTTTTTATTTATTTTATTTTATTTATTTATTTATTTTTTTTGCGGTACCGGGGATTGAACCCAGGGGCGTTCTACCTCCGCGCTACGCCCCCGGCCCTATTTTTTTATACTTTATTTTGAAACTGGGTCTTACGAAGTTGCAGAGGGCTTCACTAAGTAGAGAGAGAGAGAGAGAGAGAGAGAGACAGGGAGAGAGAGAGAGAGAGAGAGAAAGAGAGAGAGAGAGAGAGAGAGAGAGACAGGGAGGGAGGGAGGGAGAGAGAACGCTCGCATGCGCGTGCGCACGCATTTGCGAGCTTAGGCTGGCCATGAACCAGTATCCTCCGGTCTCCGCCTCCCAAAGTACTGGGATTACAAGCGTGCGCCACCACGCCCGGCGATTTTTTAAATAAAGTTTTATTAGAGTACAGATTTTTTCATTTGAAAACACTGTTTTTGACCACTCTCATGCTACAATGGCAGAGGTGAGCAGTGGAGAAGAGACTCTCTGACCTGAAAAGCCTCAATTATTTACTACCTGTTTCATCATAGAAAAAGTTTGTTGACCCATATTTTGGAAAGATTTCTCTTTTTTTGTTATCATAGAAATCTATGTAAATAAAAGCTCTACAGCAAAAAAGTTTGGTCATTTGGGAAGATTTAGGAAGAGAAAAAACATTTATATGATTTAATATGGAAAATGACTAGCACTGAAAGCAATTATTAACAATTACTGTGCAATTACTAACAAGCTAAGTGCTTTACAAGTATTACTTACTCAATCCCCATAATAATTCTATCAGCTATTCCCATTTTATAGTTAAAAAAGATGACTCCTGCTTAGGACAAGGAACTGGCAAAAGACTGTTCCATATTGTGCCTGGAATTTAAGCTCCTGTCTCCATGTTTATTTGAATCCAGAGCCTGGGATCTTAATACGCATGGCAGCAGTGTATCAAAATGACAGATACTGGTATTTCCTATAGAAGACAACCAAAAGGGAAGAAAATTTTTCTATTTTGAGATCCATTTCATAGTTTGAGGTTGAAAACATGTAGTATAAAAATAGTGTCATTTAAGCCGGGCGTGGTGGCACACGCTTGTAATCCCAGTACTTGGGAGGCTGAGACAGGAGGATCACAGATTGGTGGCCAGCCTCAGCTACTTAGTGAGGCCCTCTGCAACTTAGTGAGAGCCTGTTTCAAAATAAAGAATAAAAAAAATAGGACTGGGGGTGTAGCTCGGAGGTAGCATGCCCCTGGGCTCAACCCCCAGTACTGAAAACAAAAACAAAAACCCCAAACAAACAAACAAACAGACAAAAACCCCTTGAACTTATCCTGAACAATTTTCTAGCTTCCTGAAGCTCTGCAACCACATACTCCACACTGGTTAGCTTAAACAGCAGAAATTTATTGTCTTAAGATTCTGGAGGCTAAAAGTACTTGATCCGGGCATGCCGGGTTGGTTCCTCCTGAGGACTGTGGAAGAATCTCTCCAGGTCTCCCTCCTAGCCTCTGGTGGCTTGTGGGCAGCCTGTTTTTGCCGTATCACCCTGATATCTGCCTTCATCTTTGCATGGCATTCTCCCTGTGTGCGTCTCTGTGTCCAATGTCCCTTTTCTATTATGACATCAGTCATGTTGGACAAGAGCCCACCCTCATGACCTCAGTTTAACTTGATTACCTCTGTAAAAACTCCATCTCTGAGAAGGGTCACAGTCTGAGGTACTGGGGTTAGGACTCCGACATATATTTTTTAGAGAGACACAATTTAAGGCGTAAAGCACCCTAGGCCAGTACCAGTTTAGACAATGATCAGTTCAGTGGTTATGCACTTCATGATTTACTGAGAGTCTCCTTTCTTTTGAGCACCTAGAAAAGCAGACATTTTGAAGAAAGTTAGTGGGATATATATATATATATATATATATATATATATATATATATATCTTTACATAAAGATGCATATGTATATGTATATGGAATAGGATCAAACCTCTGGCCTCCCACATGCTAAGCAAGCACTGTATCACTGAGTTACACCTCCAGCCCTAATGGGAAACATTTAAATGAACTTTTCATTGTACAATTAATACAAAAAGGAGTTCGCTTTCAAGTCATTCATAGCACCTTTCTCCACCACAAAGAGGCCTTGAAACTCCCTGTCAACATGGAGCAAAATACAAGAGTAAGCAATAAAGAAGGTAAGTGTCTGCAGAAATGCTGCATTCGTCCTGAAACAGAATACGAGCAACTTAATTTGTGCTTGAAGGGAAACTGAGTCGGGCAGACTTGCTCACATGATGGCCTGCTTGCTTTTCTAAACGATCTCCCTGCAGCTTGTGGTCGCCTTTGGTGGTCAGTGAGACAGTTAAACAAAAGAGCCCAATGTGCTCGCTGCAATCCTGCCACCCAAAAGTGACCAGCCAAAATTACCTGTGACCTTTCCCAGGAGTGTGAGCAGAAAACCCTCCTTGCAGGAGGGAGTGATAAAGAAATTTGGACTTCATTCTTTCATGAGTTTGCTCATAGGAATGTTTATTGGCGAGACACTGAGAATAAACCCAGTTATTGAAGAAGGAGCTGGGAAGTTGACAGGCATGGCTAAACCCAGGAAAGAAATTTGATGAGGAAATTAGATGCTGTGTAGATGTGTGTAGTGATTAGTCTTCTGAAAGCCAGGATTATTATATAAGCGAGTGGGGGAAGGGTGGCTCATTGTGACCGACAGATTCCATTTATACAGATATTCTTCCAGCTAATTAGACTCATAATGCTGCATTTGTTTATACATTTCCAGCAAACCCTTTCCGTGGAGTAATTTAATGAGATGAAACACCAAAGCGGCAGCGTTTTCCCTTCTGAACTAGATTACAGCAAAAGGAATCAGGATTAATAAAGCACATAGCTAAAACCTATCCCCATAACGGCTTTTTAAAAACGAATGTATTTTAAAATTTCTGTATTCATTAATATTTGGATCTGAGTGTACTGAGAAGTAATGGGAATCCTAGCTGCTTCAGGTAGGCCACTTTGATCAAATAGTACAGAAGAAAAGAGAGGCATAAAATAGCCTCTTCAAATGAGCATTTCAAAATCGTGTTCAGGGGTTCATTCCTAATAGAGTCAAACAGCTTGTCTTTGCAATCTGCAATCCTCTTGCAATCATTCATTTTGAAAGACTTTTATGATTTTTCTTTCATTCAATTGATAAAATGAGTTAATGTGCTGTGGGCTTGCTCAGCACAGTACCAGGCACGTAATAAATGCTCAGTGAAATGCATATTCTTTTCCTCGCTTTAATTTTCTTCACTGACAGCTCATGGTTACAACTCCCATACACAAACACTGAGAGCAAAGATGCCATGTGTTGGCTAATCATTGGGAAACTGTAAATCTCTACCGTGAACCCCATGTAACTCCACTGGTGCTGGGCTCGGCACCTCCACATGCAGCCAGGCCAGTTCCAGACTAAATGACTTGTTTCAAAATGCAGTAAACAAATTTCATATGTGGATTTCTTGACAACCATTATGACCCTTTTGTGGGAAAACCTCAACCTTAGCAAGCTAAAAATTCAGCTAAAAATGTGGTCCAGGTTTCAGGTGGTACAGACCAATTTTTCTGTCTGAAGTTGCAAGACACAAGAAGAAGGTATTTGCCTGACTAATGGCAAGCACGAAACTAGCAAAGCTACATCTGGGGACATCTAAACATTTTATCTTTGATTTTTTAAAATTTTAACATGCTCTTCATCTGGTTGTGTAGTCATTGCTCTTTATGAACTCTTTGCTTTTGTGGGTTGTTTGCTTAAACAATATACTCATCAGATCACTCAAAAGAGAAAGAAAAAAATATAGCTTACCAAGGAATTAATTTTCAGGAGCCCATTAGCTAGTAAGGCCAGTATATAACTAATTCTTGTGCTAAACAAGGCATGCAGAATAACCTCTTCAAGTCAGCTTGGGTTGAAATTGCACATGATTGGCTTAGAAGCCATCATTAGATGCCATCAACATAAATGGGTTTTCCTCCTCTTTCCTAAATACAACCCAATATTTTATTTATGCAGTGAGAAATGATGCTCAAAGGAACAAACAAACAAACCAAAAACTTATTTACAAATGTTGTCATGTAACTTAAGTGAAGTTATCTTATGTACTGTAGAGTATATTTGATGAACATATACATTTTATGAATGCATGCCCATTAAAATAGAGTACTCAAATTATACATATTCCAAAAACCTTCTAAGTTCTTCCCATGTATTTGTTTGTTTATTCCTTAAAACAATTTAATAAGCAAAAGAATATTTTAGTCCCATTTAACAGATAAGGAAACTGAGGTCCAGAGAACTTAAGTAATTTTCCCTGGATCACACAGTTTGTAGATGGTAGATTCAGGATTCAAATCCAGGCCATTTGGCTCCAGATTTCTGCTCTTCAATTCAATCCTGTCTCTTAAACAAACAAACAAACAAACAAACAAACAAACAAACAAACAAGCAAACAAAGCTCATGATCAAAGAAAGATCTCAAAAGAAGGAAGGTTTCAAATCAACCATCTAAGCTTCACATTAACGAACTGGGAAATGTTTGGGTGTAATAAACCCACGGAGGAAAACATACTACAGAAGAGAGCAGAAATCAATGAAACTGAATAAAAAAACAATAAAGAGAATCAGTGGACCACTTTAGACATGAAATTATACAGCAGAGATAGAATTTGGGTCTATTTATACATTGAATACAAATAATTGATTTTGGTTTTGGTTCCTAAGGTAGAAAATTAATTTTCAAGATCCTAATTTAATGTTAGCCCTTATAGTTAGACTACCATATCTAATCACTGCATTTACAAACTACTTTGAAGTTTATGTTATAAGCTTGAGAGTGTTTCTTCTGTAGCCCAGTGATTTTACATTTAAGTAAAAGCATGTGTTTTGAATATGTATTAATGTTTTGTGCACACCCATTCTTCATTTCACCGTGGTTTCACGTATTGCTGGATTAATTGTTTTAGGCACAAAAATCATCAGCTTTTTCTGAAGTGAACATCCTGCCTCACCGAAGATGTGGAAGGAGTACAGTGCCATTGAATTAGTCACGAATGCTTGCTTTGTTTTTTTTGCAAACTCTGCCAAACCAAAACTGTTTCGGGGGGTTTATTTTACCTTTAAATGGAAGGACCAATTCCTAGGAGGGAAATTATATTTTGCACATTACAGTTAAAAATTATGTTTATTTTATTTTATTTTTGCAACAGAAGAATTGTGACAAAACAGTTTTCTCTATGCAGCCGCTATTTGCCAAGACAGCCTTTAAAAATGTAGCTCATTTTCCTTTCTGAGGATTCTGTTATTTCAAGTATGTTTCTCTCTCTCTCTCTTTTGCCAGCTGTGCAAATTTTTATAAAACGGCTTCAATATGAATCTTTTATGACCGTTCCTCAGTCATCTGAGTTATACAGAGCATGCAAAATGCAAAGCATAAGAGATAGCCACTTTGGATACTGGGAGAGAGAGAGAGAGACAGAGAGAGAGACACAGAAAGAGAGAGAGATATGTAGTCCACACAAAGGAAACTCAATCCTCTAACAGCTAATTAAAAAAGCATTACTTTCCACCAGGGCTGACCTCCAGCCATATAAAGGATAAAGATGGCTGTCTGTCAATCATGTTTACCTAACAAATTCTGGCACGGGATCATGATGAATGGACAGATCTAAAAAGGGACGATATTGCTCAGAACTCTGAGGTACTCTTAATACCACCTTTAAAGAGGCAGAAGACCTCATCCGTAATTTGAAACCCCTGCCTCAGTGCTAGGGATCCACCAGAACTAAATTTGCCGAGGATGGCAGATACTAGATACAGAAAGGGCAGTAGAAATATATTTTTCACATCCTCAAGGATTTTGATGTTAAGTGTACTTATGATACCATAATTAGTTCATGTAACCAAATGTCTTTATTCGGATCTTTTAAAACTGTTTCAGTCCCTTGAGAATAAGCCAAAGACCTAACAGTAGACTGTGCTTCTTCTGCCCTGAAATTATCCCCAAATCGACTCCCAGGAAGGAATCTTTGAAGCCTGTCCATCCACCTGTTTCCAGGCCGGCCGGCAATAGCATTTTCTTCTTCAGTCATAAAAATACTAACAGAAGGTGAGTCCACAATTTACTTTGTTATATGCTATTCCAGAGATTGTACCTTTTTATAGTCAAAGTTCTCCTGAATTTAAACTCTATCTTACCACCTTTAAAGCAGCATACATTTAGAAGAATTTACTATAAATTTAGAAAAATAAAAAAGTTAGTGTTTACCATCAGCCAATAAAATAGCCCTTCATGACTTTCCACTATGGGGATGATTTTGAAGAGAGCTCTGGATGGGAAACTGTTGATGCTAGGAACTGTAGCCAGCCTGATTGTCTCCGATCTGATATGGTGTGGTTATCTCTTCAGGCTTTCTAACCTGTGTTTTCCAATAGTCCTGACTACAGCTGACCCATTATTTCCATTCCTGCAGAATTTCTCTTACTTATTGTTATCATAAATAGCACCATGCAGACTCATAATACCTTCTTGTAGGATTGTTATGAAGATTACAAGAATGGTTCAGGGCTTAGGGAAATTTTGAATACATAATAAACATTCTATATGTAGTTGTTCTCAAGAGCTAACCATCCATTTAATGTTTAGTAATAACATTCAAAAGTCCAAGCAATCAATAAAAGTACAAAATATGTTAAGGACAATTTCTGTTTTCTTTTTTTTTTAAACTCAATTGCATTTGCTGAATGTACGCTCCCGTCTTCTGGCTGATATTCTAGCATAAGTAGTTATTCCTTGGGTGTGCTCCTTTAGAATTGGCAGGGCTACATTGTGCCCTCATTATTTCAGTGCAGATATTTCAGTGGACAGATATTCTTTTTTAGAATCAATTTATCATACTTCTTTCCTTCTTCTGATTTCTTCTTCTGATTAGATTTGCGATTATATTATAAACACTACCAGGCTAATTTAGCTTACTGTTCCCACTCATCTCATTAAAACTTTACTTAATCCAAGAATTTGGTCCTCAAATTGCTCCTAAATTTGGGGTGATGAGTTTTAATGCATTTCCAACCTCTATGTACAAAATTGATGAAATTGATGACCAAGACCTGTTCTGTGTCTGTCTGCTTTTTTTTTTTATAGTACTGGGAATTGAACCCAGGGGCATTCTACCTCCAAGCTATACTCTCAGCCCTATTTTATTTTTTATTTTGAAGCAGGGTCTCACTAAGTTGCTGAGGGTCTCACTAAGTTGCTGAGGCTATCCTTCAACCTGTGTTCCTCCTGTCAGCCTCCCAAGTACTGGGATTACAGGCATGTGCCACCACACTCTGCTTGTCTGTCCTCTTTTAATTGGAGAATAGATCGAGGCCAACCTGTGGTCTTTTCCCCAGTTGCTAGTAAAAAGATTAGGTTGTAATTATTATCTATCTGGCCAATGAGAGTATAGTACCTTGTTTATTCTTGGATGTCCACATTATTTCAGCATGCAAAGAAATAAAATTGGAATATTGGGGGAATTCTACTTAGGGATATGAATTCAGTGTCATTCAGGAACTCTGTGTGTGTGTGTGTGTGTGTGTGTGTGTGTGTGTGTGTGTTTGTGCGTTTGTATGTGCATGGTACAATTTCCTTGCTTTATCTAAGAAAGGAAAGAGCATTTAGATAATTTTGGCATATTAATGATACCTAGTTGAAATACATCTGTAACTTGTAATGTTTAATAGTAGCGAGAAAGTTTAATTTGCCCTCTCATTTGCCCATGTTATAAAAAGAAGAATTTTGAGTTTAGAGAAAGTGAAACTCTAAGCAGGGAATATTATGTGGCTCCTTCTTTTTATTTGCTTTACCCTAAAATTCCTCCACATGTCTGTCTTTGTAATGGCTTTTGGCACTGTTATTTCTAGGTGACCTAATAAAGAATGCAACACAAGAAAGAAGTATAAGGGCTTTGGGTCCTGTGGACAAATATCTGCAATCAATCACAAAATTTACAGCAGATACTAAAAAAGGAGAAGCGATTTTACAGAGGAAGGATCTAGAATGGCAAAATGTCATCATAGGAAAAGACTCTAAATGGCATTTAATTCCAGTGTGCTCCAAAAGTGCAACTGATATTCCACAAATCATCCACATTGAAATATTATGTTAAAGGGTTATAAAAATGGAGGCTTCGAAGCATGTAATTTAAAGTGCTTGGCCTCCACATGAAATCCCTCCCTTGAGACTGATAAGAATCATATCTGTCTCCTCTACAAAGCCTCATGATGGAACTTGTTTAATCTCAGAATTGCCAGAGCAGAAGAAAGTGACTTGCAGAGTGACAATCCAGGGAGCTGTTTTCCTTACCACGTGGCTCCTGCGGGGCATGCCTGGCTGCCATTTTGAAGGTGTCCGAGGAACAGTGAGTCAGTCGTTCAGGGTAAATTTCTAGGGAGGAGAAATACACGGTAGGCACCTATACCACATTTATTTATTTATTTATTTATTTATTTATTTTTGCGGTACCGGGGATTGAACCCAGGGGCGTTCTACCTCTGCGCTACACCCCCGGCCCTATTTTTTATACTTTATTTTTGAAACCGGGTCTCACAAAGTTGTGGAGGGCCTCACTAAAGAGAGAGAGAGAGAGAGAGAGAGAGAGAGAGACAGAGAGACAGGGAGAGAGAGCGCTGAGGCTGGCCGCGAACCCAGATCCTCCGGTCTCCGCCTCCCAAAGTACTGGGATTACAAGCGTGCGCCACCACGCCTGGCATACCTATACCACATTCAATGAAAAATAGTCAATGCCTGCTTCAATCAAGGCACTGAGGTGATCAATGCCCACTTCAGAGGGAGCTGTGAAACCATGAAGCCGTGTTGAATTCTTATTTTCATGGGAAATTCCAAGTTCTTACAGAAACATGTAGAATATTATAATTAATTTCTATATACCCTCTTTGTTAACTTTGACATTAGCCAGTCGTGTTTCATCTCTATCTGCTCTCCCTCCACTAGGATATTATTTTAGAACAAATGCCAGATATCATCTCATCTTATCTCATCTTATCTCATCTCTAAAAATCTTAGTATATATCATTAAAAGGTGAACAATCTTTGTTTAATACATCCACAGTGCCCTTCTACCTCTGAAAAATTTAACTACATTTCTTTAATATCATCAACTATCTAGCCAGTGAACTATCTAGAAACTATCTAGATATCAGAAACTATCTAGACATTTCACAGATTATCTCAATTTTTTTTATAGATAGCATGGTTGAAAAAAATGAATTAGGATCCAAATAAAGTTCATAACTAGTATTTGGTTGGTGTGTCTCTTTTAATTTATATATTCCCCCTCCTTATTTTTCTCCTTTACAGTTTGTTGATGAAACTGAGTCACTTGTCCTGTAGTTCCCCACATTATGGATTTTATTGATTGCATCCTTGTTTAATATATTACTGTTTGTTTCTACTAAAATGACAATAAGCTTTATAAGCTTGAATAATACATTTTCAAAGGAGATGGTCAAAAACTAGATCTTTTTAACCTATCACCTAAACAGAAGGTAGAAAGAATATGGGTGAGAGAAGGGAGAGGATATTGGGACGGAGGGTACTGGTATGTCATGAGTTCTAATTCACTAAAATCAAGATAAAAAGGCTTTTGCAAGACTACTGTAACTCCTGTCTTTGGTCACTATTTGGATTCCACCTAAAAAGTCTAAAAGGCCAGTCATGGGTGGGCTAGCTTCTTTGATTGTGGAGCCAACATGAGGTGGTTGCGTCGAGATTTGTAATCCTGAACTTTTTCTGACTACAGGATGTGCAAAGTCATCCTGTGAACCATTAAGTGTAAAAGAGTGGTGTAGGCTTATTTTATAATCTAAGAAGAAAGCTATCAGAAAGAAAGTACTAGAAGCCTATGGGCAGAAGAGTTATGAGAGACCAGCCAGGGTACAAATGGATTTGTCCTTGATAAAGGGACTTCAAGGAGAAAAGAGGAGCCATTGGTGGTGCTGTGGTTGTTAGGGGATAGTACTTTCAAGACCCCTTGAACACTCCTGGGAGTCAGTCAAACACAGCTTGATTCTTGTTTACATTCCTTCAATTCAAGCCCAAATCATGACCACCGTCTACGAGGCTCTGCCAAGATTTTTACCTTCACTTCTTCCAATCTTCTTGGCTATTACTATGCGTTTGTTTCATTTTCTTTTAAAACATACCCAGATGGCCCTTTGCTCAGACTCTTGGCACATGTTCTTGATTTATTGTGAAATTATTTCTCAAAACCTTTGTATGGCCACTAACTTCTAATTATTCAGGGAGCTTTCTTCTCAGAAGTCGCTTTATTCCAAGGACTCTCCAATAGCAATCGATAGCAGCCCCATCCACACCTACTCTAGACAGACTATCACATTGATGTTTATTGCTTTCTTTGCGGCACTGTGATAGTTAATCTAATTTGTCAATTTGACCGGATCATGACACACCCAAGATCATGTGACTTTGGGTGTGTCAATGAGACAATCGGTTTATGAAACAGCAGATTAAACAGAAAGTCCTGCCCTAAATGTAGGCAGCAGGGTTCTGATAGGTTTAGGACTTAGATAAAAGAAGGAGAAAGCCGCGTAGAGGGATGCACGACTCTTTCTGAAGAAAACGCACGCTTGTAATCCCAGTACTTTGGGAGGCGGAGACCGGAGGATCCGGGTTTGTGGCCAGCCTCAGCTCTCGCTCTCTCTCTCCCTGTCTCTCTCTCTCTCTCCTTAGTGAGGCCCTCCGCAACTTTGTGAGACCCGGATTCAAAATAAAGTATAAAAAATAGGGCCGGGGGTGTAGCGCGGAAGTAGAACGCCCTTGCGTTCAATCCCCGGTACCACACAAAAAAAAAAAAAGAAAGAAAACGCATCTGCTCTCGTCTGAGATCGTCGGCCTCCAACTTCGCCGTTTCTCTGAAGAGCTTCTTGATCTTCTGCTCTCGTCTGAGATCGTCGGCCTCCAGCCCTTCGAACTGAAACTTCACCATCGTTTCTCCGAAGAGTTCTTAGACCGCTCGACCAGCTACTGGTTCCTCTGACTCTCCACGTGCAGTCGGAACTCGGGACTACATTGTAAGCTGATCTGATAAATCCCTTTTTCCATATACTCATTCTATGAATTCTGTTAGTCTAGTGAACCCTGACCAATACAGGCACTTATCCATAACTGAACTTAATGTTTAGTCTTTGCTTAGTAGTTGTTAACTAACTTACTGCTACTTTAACTTACTGTTATGTCTGAATTAAATTTTAATATTGGTATTGTTGGAGCAGTGCTTTCTAATGACTATCAAGTTGCTCTCTTTTGCATTCTTTGCAAGGAAAGAATACCCAAGTTTCTTAAGTGATTTTTTCTTTTATTCAATTTTATTTACTCTAAAACATAGTTCTTAGAATTTCATATATTTTTATGGATTATACACAAAATGGAATTCTACTCAGCAATAAAGGAGAAAAAAATTATGTCATTTGCAGGAAAATGGATGAACCTGGAGAAGATTATGTTAAGTGAGTTTAGTCAGTCACAGAAAGTGAAGGGTCATATGTTTTCTCTCATATGTGGAAGCTAGGGAGTAATTGGATATAAAATGGATTTTAGATAATGGAGAAGAAACTCCAGTAGAGTGAGGGAGGTAGTTTTAGGGAGGGAGGAGGAGGAGAAGGAGAATTAATGAAGGAAACAATTCCACTGACATGTACATATGTGAGAATACCAATGCCAATCTCAATATTTTGTACAGGGAAGGCGAAAGGAGGGAGGGAGCCAGGGGAAAGCCCACCAAGTGCTGTGTGCATGTATGTCACTATCACTATGAACTATATTATGATGTGAGACTATAATGTACCAATAAAAGCATTTTAAAATTTTCAGATTTTTTTTTTTTGTGTGTGTATGGTACTGGGGATTGAATCCAGGGGCATTCTACCTCCAAGCTACACTCCCAGCCATTTGTAATTTTTTTTTTGAAACAGAGTCTTGCAACATTGCTGAGGCTGTCCTTAAATCTGTGATTCTCCTACCTCAGCCTTCCAAGTACTGGGATTACAGGTGTGTGTCACAACGCCTGGCTAGGATTTCAGAATTTGAAGAAAACAAAGTCAAATTTCTTATTTTACAAGTGAGAGAACTCGGAGTGAATAGTTATATATTCAAGGGTATAGAAAATTCATTAGAATATGTTTTGCTATTTTTCTATTTTTATTATATTTGTTTTATTAATTGGATTATAATCTTGTTTATACACTGATTTTTATACTTACCTAAACTTCCACAGCATTTATCCTAGCCTTTGGCACACATATGATCTTCAAAAAATAAAATGTTGCTGGGCGTGGTGACACACGCTTGTAATCCCAGTACTTGGGAGGCTGAGACCAGAGGATCCGGGTTCACAGCCAGCCTCAGCTATTTAGTGAGGCCTTCTGCAACTTAGTGAGACCCTGTTTCAAAATAAAAGAATAAAAATAGGAGTGGGAGTGTAGCTCGGAGGTAGAATGCCCCTGGGTTCAATCCCCAGTACCGCAAAAAAATAAATAAATAAATAAAATGTTGCTGGGTGCGATGGTACATGCCTGTAATCCCAGTACCTGGGAGTCTGAAACAGGATGATCACAGGTTTCAAGCCAGTCTCAGCAACTTAGCAAGGCCCTCAGCAACTTAGTGAGACTCTGCTTTAAAATAAGAAACAAAATAGGGCTGGGGATGTAGCTCAGAGGTAGAATGTCCCTGAATTTAATCCCTAGTGCCACACACACAAAATATGTTTAAATGATTTATTGAAATATCAGAATGTCTCGCTTAACATAATGTTCTCCAGGTCCTTCCATTTTCTTATAATGATATTATTTTGTTCTTCTTTATTGCTGAGTAGAATTCCATTGTGTGTATTTCCCATAATTTTGTGATCCATTCATCTGTTGATGGACACCTAGGTTGGTTCCATATTTTGGCTATTGTGAATTGTGCTGCTATGAACATGGGTATGCATAAGTTGCTGTAGTTTTCTGGTTTGAATCCCTTTGGAATGATACTGAGTAGTGGTATAGCCAGATCATATGGTGGATCCATTCCCAGTTTTCTGAGGAATCTCCACACGGATCTCCATAGTGGTTGAACTAGTTTGCACTCCCACCAACAGTGCAGGAGAGTTCCTACTTCCCCATATCTTTGTCAACATTTATTGCTGTTTGACTTCTTAATGATTGCCATTCTGATTGGGGTTAGAAGAAATCTCAGAGTAGTTTTGATTTGCATTTCTCTGATTACTAATGATGTTGAACATTTTTTCATGCATCTATTGGCCATTTGTATCTCTTCTTTCTTGAAGTGTCTACAGAAAGAGAAGGGTCATATGTTTTCTCTAATATGTACAAGCTAGGGAGTAATGAGGATACAAAAGGGCCTCCAGACAATAGTGGAGAAGCCTCAGTGGAGTCAAGGAAGGGGAAGGAGAATAATGGAATTACTACCATTGACCATGTGTACACATGAGAATATACCAATGTCAATCTCAGTACTCTGTATTGGGGGGAGGAGAGGTGAGGGGTGCACCAAGTGCTGTGTGCATGTGTGTTACTGTCAACTTGAATTTCATTGTGATATGAGACTATAATGCACCAATAAAAGAACAAAAATATAAAAAAATTAAAATAAAAAAGAAATATCAGAATGTCATTACAAACACCTAGAAAAAGTATATGACTAAGAAATATTACCCAAATCCTTCCTTCCAACATTTCAATTTTATTACTATGATAATTATTATTTTTTTTGCAGTACCGGGGATTGAACCCAGGGGCGTTCTACCTCCGAGCTACACCCCTGGCCCCATTTTTTACCCTTTATTTTGAAACCAGGTCTCACTAAGTTGCGGAGGCCTCACTAAGTAGCTGAGGCTGGCCGTGAACCCGGATCCTCTGGTCTCCGCCTCCCAAGTACTTGGATTACAAGCGTGCGCCACCACGCCCGGCCTATGATAATTATTTTAAGAGAAGTAACATTTTTTGTTCATATTGTTTTTATGAGTATGTAAAGACAAGATATTCAAGAAAATATTTACCCAGAATTCCTTTTGCCATTTGATCCATGGTTTTCCAATTTTAGGAAATAAAGGAAAATTTAAGGGTATATAATACAGAAAAAGGATTAACTAATTCTCTTTACCAAAGATGAGCCTAATTTAATGGAAAGATATCAGGCTCAGAGTCAACTTGTAGACCTAGTTTACCATGAACAATTTGTGTGATTTCAGTTTAATGCTATTTTATGTGCATTTATTTTCTTTTCCTTGCTCTTTCTATGCAGAGCTCAGTGGGTAAAATAAAATAATAAAAGTGAAAGCACTTTTGTTTTTTGGGGGGGGTACATGGGATTGAACCCAGGGGTGTTCTACCTCCAAGCTACACCCCCAGCCCTATTTTTTATCCTTTATTTTGAAACCGGGTCTCGTGAAGTTGCGGAGGGCCTCACTAAGTAGCTGAGGCTGGCCACGAACCCAGATCCTCCGGTCTCCGCCTCCCAAGTACCGGGATTACAAGCGTGCACCAACACCCCCGGCGCATGAAAGCACTTTTGAAATAATAAAAGTCTGTGGACACAGAAGGTTCTACACGACTATTTTAATTCCTTTGTGCTTCTCAGCAAAAAAGGAAAAAAGTCATTTCCCAGTAATTATCAACTATCCTAAATCATAGATCCCAGAGGGAAAGGGATATTAAAGGACCCCTTCTATGCATAAGTGTCTTTTATTACAGGTTTCCTAAAGTTGAAATATGTGCTTCTGATGGAACAGGAAGTGACTTTAGATTATATCTGAGTAAATATTTTAAATGAAATTTAGGAAAAAACAAAACATAAAAATATCAAACCTTCAATATGAAAGATGTTATTGCTTTCAACCACATCAATTCATTTAAGAAAAAAGTATCTTTAAGGTAAAAAATTAAGATGTGGTATATAAATATGATACATTCATGATATAAGTTTTTAAATGACCTATGTTTGGGAAGTACTTTTCTGCAACCAGATATGAAGTATAATGGTCACTTGGCCTCTGAACCATCCACAGATGAAATCTCACTGCTGGACCAGGAAGCTTACTCTATTTTTAGAAGTCTCTGAACATCTCAAAATCTTGCTTTAACTTGTGTGGAACCCATTTCCCTGTAACTTTCAGTCTGCAATCTTAATTCTACAATTGAGGACACTTGGGACAAGTCTTAATTGTTTTTCCTCTCCACAGTCCTCACTACCCGTAGGCACCTACAGTGACATCAACACTGCAATACCTTCGCCCTCTACCCCACTGCCTACCTACAATGTCCTTGCCCTACAATGTCCTTACACCACTAAGGAGGCCATCTGAATACAACTTTAATAATGCAAATTGGTAGAACTGGCATTGGTTTTGTTTCTTAATTCCCAGTCTTTTTATATATTTACATTCTGGCTAATTCTATGTGGACTAATCATTTTCTTTCAACTATGAATATTTTATTAAGTTGGGAGAAACTTATAAGTTTTGAATTTGCTTACATAGAAAACTATGACTTTGTTAGTATTTTGGGGGAAGAAAAAGTCATTACAAATTTTATTTTATTTTATTTTATTTATTTATTTATTTTTTTGCGGTACCGGGGATTGAACGCAGGGGCGTTCTACCCTCATGCTATACCCCCGGCCCTATTTTATTATGCTTTATTTTTGAAACTGGGTCTCACGAAGTTGCAGAGGGCCTCACTAGGCAGAGAGAGAGAGAGAGAGAGGGACAGAGAGAGAGAGAGAGAGAGAAAGAGAGATCAATTGATCGATCGCGCGCGCACGCGCACTGAGGTTGGCCGCGAACCCGGATCCTCCGGTCTCCGCCTCCCAAAGTACTGGGATTACAAGTGTGCGCCACCACGCCCGGCTCATTACAAATTTTAAAATGATTTTTCTTTGAGATATTTTTACCTCTTCCAAAATTACAGTTTCTATGTACTGAAGGCAAGCAAACTTGAACATTCACATTGTCTTGTAAACTTAGTTGACATTAGGTTTTTTTTTGTCTTCAAGTTACATTTCTGCTATTGTTTCTTTGAAGATGTCAATTATGTTAGGAAAGAAGGAGAAAACAGCTTAGTAAAACACATCAGCATAGTTTTTTCTAAGTGTTTTCCCACTGAGACTTCTGAGATCTGGGGAACAGAGTAGATTCTTGTTCTTTCCAGGTGTGCGAAGGAAATGAGGGAACAATGCACGGGAACAAATCCATGACATTGAGTCCCTAAGAAATACTGTCTGTGGTCTATTTCACTGTTCAGCTGAGAGGAGCAGGCTGATTGGAGAGGCAGAGTTGATGTCCTATAACTGCAGCACACTGAAAGACTAAAGTCACAAGAAGTGGAATTAAGTAGCTTATTTATACCTAATACACCTAGACCCAAAACGTCATTATATTTCTGCCAATCATGTGTCTGTCCTGATGAAGAGTTTGCTGATTTCTCAAAGCAAGCTCATGGGCCATGAAGGACCACTAAAAATCATCAACTTTTCATGAGCTTCTCCACTGAGAATACATTTTTCCTCTGGAATTCTTATTTAAAAAGAAAATCTCACTATCATGGGAGGGATTTCCATCAAATTTATGACCACTAGAACAAGAAAGTCACTGCCATAACAAGGGTGAACTTCTGTTTCTTGCCAATACCCAGCTATGGAGTCTGATTGGGTTGAGATGGAAGCTTTCTTAAAGGAACTGGATCTCCAAAGTGAGTCACAAGGACTTTCATACACATTATACAAAAAAGGGAGTGGACTTGGCCTTGACACAGGCAGATGCCAGTATCAGAGGTTAGTTAGTTAATGGATGGGGCAGATCAAGGGAGTGGGTGATACTTTAAAGTCAGCATAGCAATGACAGCCTAAATCTGGGAGTGATCAATCCATTTATAGTTTGCTCTCACACATGATTGTGACAGAAAGGGAGCCTTGATGAAGCTGGGAGATCCATGGAGACTGCAGTGCATGTTAGGTGAAGGAGACAGGAATGGAGGCAAGGTTGGCTGGATGCATCTAGACCAGCATGCAGGGTAACCAGGGAATTCTCCAGCCAAAGCCACCCATCAAGGAGTCTGACATCATTCCAGAATAGCGTGCCTTTGTCTGTCTGCTACACTCAGTTATTGGCTGGGGTCAGCCTGTGGGAAGTGTGACCTTGGTATGATCACAGGGATGGATTTTAGAATTAGAGATCCAAGGGGTGCATTTTTTTGGTCTCTGTTACATCTGTTTTTTTTTTTTACTCTTCTACTCCTCTTGGTAAATCCATCCCAGGATCACTGTCTTCTTTGGTGCTCCATGAACATGACAAATGTGATCTACACTGGCCATTCCCAGGATCTCCATTAGTCTAAAGAGGTCACCCTTCTATGAATTAAAAAAAGGTGCCCCCTTCCTAAGGCACATCTCCACATGGCTGTCCTGGGCTCTTCACTTTTCTGGCACATTATTCACTCAGACATATGGAGTGTTGGTTCTGTTGCCTCCTTTAGATCTTTGCATAGATTATCATCTCAGTGATTCCTCCCTGACTACCCTATTTTAAAATAGTACTTTCCATTCAGTACTTGTGATTTCTCTTCCTTGCTTTATTTTTTCCAGGGACTCTATCATCTTCTGATATGCTACACATTTTACCCATTTATTACTGGTCTTTTCACACTCAAATATAGTCCCTCCAGCATTTTTGTCTGTCTTGTTCACTGCTATACTCTTAGAATTCAGACAGGTGCTTGGAATTCAGTAATTACTCAACTCTATGTTGAATTTTCACTAAATACTCCTTGATGCCTGCCTTTCATTGTCTCTTGATCATTTCTTTCCTCTTAGCTTTCTATTACTTTAAAACTTTGGCTATTTCCCAATTACAGCTCTTTCATGTCTTTTTTTATA
The DNA here is from genome assembly GCA_004027185.1 of Glis glis. Classification (NCBI taxonomy): domain Eukaryota; kingdom Metazoa; phylum Chordata; class Mammalia; order Rodentia; family Gliridae; genus Glis; species Glis glis. Next base: position 26,976 of record PVJS01010576.1, on the reverse strand, counting down.
AACTCTCTCTATACTTCCTTTTGGCTTTGCTTCTGCTTCTTACAACCTGAACCCCTTCATATTCCATAGTTCTAATGACTGAAACAGGCACACTTTATTTATTTTTTAAACCAGGCCCTGGTCAGCCAGTAATTTTTTTTTAATCCCACACTTAGATCCTTCAGCTATGGCTCAGGATTCAAATTATGATTATCTACCCTAGCCATTTGCCCTCTCTTTTATCTTTGAGGCAGATACATAATATATCTAGGTGTTAAAATTATTGGAATAGGTTTTTAAGACCTGGAGATATAATGTGAGTTGAATATAAAGGGTTTTCAAAATGTGTTTATTGGTATTACCCTTTCTAAAACTACTCTGGTTAATTCTCTTTCTTTTTAAATGTCTCATTTCATCTAAAATCTGCTCACCCTAGCTAATAACCTCTGCCAACAATTAATTGCCATTTCTCATCAATTAAGTTTCTTAAGAGTTTCTTGAATATATGTCTTTCTTTGAAGTCCCACACATATTTCCTTAATTATATTTCTCTAGACCTAACTTTTTACTTCAATAATATGCTACTCCTTTACCAGAATATCTTGAAAATACTAATGCAACCAGGTCACTTTTCTCTTCAAAATCCTCCTATGATTCTAACTAGTTCAGTAAGGCAAGAAAAATAAATGTGATGTTAAAATATTTGAAAAAAGAAAAAAGGTGGATCAGATGAATGCGCAAATAGTATCCAAAAACCTTTGCAAATTATCTCAGAGAATTAATTAGTAAATTTAACAAAGTTGTTTGATATAAGTAGATATATAAAAATTAATTATTTTCAATCCATTAGAAAGAAACAATGAAAAATTATAAATCAGCTCTATTGATATTACATTTAGCATGAAATAATTAAATAGTTAAGAATACATTTAATAAAAGATGTCTAAATATCTATACTAAAAACTATAAAATGTTGCTGAGAGATGAAAGAATTAAACTAATGATGAGACATATTATTTTCAAGAATTATAAGATACAATTATTGTTAAGATTTCAGTTCTACCCAAAGTGATTTATAGATTCAATGCAACCCCAGATAAAATCCCAATTGTGTGTGTGTGTAGTATGAAAATTGACAGTCTTATTGTGGAGCTTTAAAGAATTGCAAGAATCCTAGAAAATACAACATAATTTTGAAGAAGACAAACACATTTGGTGGATTTAGATCACCAAATTTCAAGGCTTATTATCATTCACTAAGAGAGTGTGTTGGTATCACACACTATTGATAAAGTAATAGGAGATGCAATGGAACAGAAAAAAAAGTCTAGAAGTAGACACATGTATGGCCACTGAATTTAGAAAAAGATACTCACTAATGCAATAAGGAAATGATGGCCTTTTAAAGTAAACTATGCTAGAAAATTGGATATCCACACAGAATAAATAAATCCTGATCCGTATTTTATGCCACACATGAAAAATAATTTGAGATAGATTATATATCTAATTTTGGATTATAGGCCTAAATATGTGAAAGGTAAAACAATAAAGTTTATAAAATTTCATAGGAGAATATGTTCATGACTTTGAGACAGACAAAAGTTTGTTAAATAGGCCATGCAAATCACTAACCATAAAATTGGATAGATATTATTTTGTTTAATTAAGAACTTAGGTTAATCAAAATACAGCATTTGGAGAAACTTGGAGTGGCAGTGCTTGCTTGTAATCACAGTGCTTTGGAGACTGAGACAGGAGCAATGCAAGTTGGAGGCCAGTCTGAGCAACTTAGCAAGATCCTGTCTCAAAAAAAAAAAAAATGAAAAAGGGCTGGGGGTGTAGCTCAGCGGTAGAGTGGTCCTTGGCTTAATTCCTCCTACCACATATACACACAACAAAAGGTCAGTAGGAAGTGAAAAGATAAGTCATAGTTTGGGAGAAGGTATTTGTGTTGCTTATATACAACAAAAAACTCACATCCAGAACAAAGAAGAAACTCAGAAATTAATAAGAAAAAATTGAGGAAAATTAAAGACTTGAGTAGATCCTTCACAAAAGAGAAGGGCTTATCAGCATTTTAGAAAGTATTTAATATCATTGGCCATCAGGGAATTGCAAATAAAAACTGCAAGAAATACTTCTATATACTACCAATTTAACTAAAAATGTAAAAACTGCTAATACCAAATGCTAGCCTAGACACAGATCTACTGCAATTCTTATACATTGCTGTGGGAACTTAGATTATTGCAACTACTTAAGAAAATTGTTTTTAAAGTATATTATAAAGTTGAGCATAATGACTTTGAAATGCAATCTTAGCTATATACAGTACTTACAAGATATAAATCCACACAATGATTTATTAAAAATATTTATGGCAGCTTTATTCATAACAGTCCTGAATTGTAAATCAAAATGTTCAAAAACAGGAAAATGATGCTAAAGACCGAATCACATTTCCTTAAAATTTATGCGGAAGCCCTACCCCACAATGTGGTAGTATTTGGAGATGGGGGTCTTTGAGAGAAAATTAGGTTTAGATGGAATTATGATCATGGAGCCCTCATGATGGGATTAGTGTGTTCTTATAATAAAAGGAAGAGACCAAGGAAAGGTCATGTGAGGACCCAGTGAGGAGCAGGCCGTCTGTGACCCAAAGAGAGCGCCCTCTCCAGGCACCAACCCTGCTCTCACCTTGATGTTGGACCCTCCGTCCTTCAGAATTGTGTCATTTGAGCCACTCAGCCTATGTTGTGCCATCCTGAACTAAGACGAATGGTAAATACACTGTGAGATAGTCATACAAATGAAATACTACACAGAATTGTAAATGAACAAACTACTGATGCACTCAACACCGATGAATTGAAAAGCTACTGATGGAAGGAAGCCAACATAACACCCCCTGTAGGAATTCTACTCAGCCATAAAGAAGAAAAAAATTATGCCATTTGCAGGAAAATGGACGGAACTAGAGAATATGATGCTAAGTGAGATCAGCCAGTTGGAGAAAGTTAAGAGTCCTATGCTTTCTCTTGTATGTGGAAGCTAGAAAGAAAATAGGAAACAAAAGGGACTTTAGAAAAATGAGGAGTGAGACCAGTAGAAGAGTGGAAGGGGATTGGAGGAAGGAGGCAGGTAGGGGGAAAAGGAGAACTGATGAAGGAAACAGTTCAAATGATGCTCTGTCTGTATATGAAGCCATCACTACTAATTTCACTAATATGTATGAGAAGGAGTGGGTAGCAGGATGGGATCGGGGGAAACACACCAACTGCTGTGTGCATGTATATTTGTATTGGTTTGAACCTGGCTATGATATATAATTACAATGCACCAATAAAAGAATAAAAATAAACAAAGTACTGATACATACAACATGGATGAATTGAAAAGATATTATACTGATGGAAAGAAGCCAAAAGAATATATACCATACAATATCATTTATGTGACATTTGAGAACAGGAAAAATCATTGATGGTTATCTCTAGGGGTAGGGAAAGCTTTACTTGGAAGGGCCAAGGGGGAACCTTGTAGGTTACGTCAAATGTGTATTTCATAATTGGAATTGTGGTTATACATTAAAAGTCATTTGGTCATACTTAAGAGCAGAGAATTGTACATAAACATGTTTAGGAAAGTCTCACTGGTTTCCCGTCTTTCTTTGCATGGCATGTAATGAAGCCTTCTATTATTTTACTTTAGCCTTCCCACCTGTCAAGTTCATTCTGCTGCACTTGGATGCATGCATCTGATGCTGCAGAGTAATCAACAGAAAATACCCCGGCTACTTCCTAGCTCTTGTGACCAGAGACAGACGTGTAAAGATGCCACTGCAGATGTGCGGTGGAATCTGTGTTTATTCAAGTGAACTGTCTGGTATTTGCTTTAGGCACCAAAAAGAAGAGAGTCTTAGTGATAATAGGGCCTTAATATTTTCCTTTCCATCACCAGAGCAGATGTCTGATCATGCAAAGTACACCTAACTGTTCGATAGCCTGCAGACCCAGCGCTCTTGGAGAGATGGCTGCCACGTTATGCAAACTTCTTGGGATTAATAGCCATAGACTGTGCCTTATTGAGTTCTTTTATTTTGTTTTATTTTAAGGGGGAAAAAGACTCAGGCCATGTGTATGACAGGCAATCTAATAGAACAAAGAGGACTTTAGGAAAGTATGTGCACTGAAATTGGAGCAGGAAACTATCAGGAATGGAAAAAAAAAGGCTCTTGAGACTGGTTATCTCTTTTCTTTACCAATAGTTTTTTTTCTGCTTCTGTTCTCTTGAACTTGACCCATCATGAGTTCTCTGTTTACTTCTATCATGAACTTTCAATTTTAGATTCACCATTATTCTGTTTATATCTCCCAGTTCACATTCTTGAAGGGGGCTCAGATAGACCCAAATCATCTTTTCCTGCCCAGTTATGACATAGGTCACTAGCCCATCTATCAGGCACCAAATTAGTTTTCTATATGTCATTATATATTAATATTTGGATCAATTATGTATTAACTAGTAATTATCCAAGACTCTAGTGGTCAAAACCGGTAAGCATACATTCCCCATTTAAAAAAATGTTAAAAAGGCTTATTTTTCTGAAATATTATATCCATATTAGTGAATGTTAAACAACTGCTTATTAAATTAGCAACAAATACTGTGTCTAGAAAATATCCTCCAGTTTTGTAGATGTTATAAATACATAAATGAAAGTAGAAACCCATTAAGTATTGTTGGTTTACTTGGAAATTCAAATATGTTTTGTTCATCTTCAGCAAAATAGATTATTATACTATTATGAAGATGCAAATAATTTAAAAATATCTCAGTGACAGTCCTTAAATTACATTTCTTCTATTTTTGTCTCCATAAATATCAAATGTATGGAGAAATAAAGTTAAGGACAGAGCACATTTCTATACATTTGAGTACGTGTGCTTGTTCTAGAAAATCCATTCAGATTCAGAGTTATTTATATTTTTGGTAGCATGCTTGATTACTCAGTAGGTGTGATTTGGGTACCTAAATAAATATAGGTGCCATTTAATGTTGCAGTTTGGTCAAAATTTGATAAAATTGTTAAATATAAATACAGTTTTTAAAGGCGCATGAAACATGATATGTTTCTGTTGGCATTTTCCATGAATGGATTCTTTCAAGTCCTTGGTTGGGTCCAGCATCCCTGAACGTCTGCCCTTGATTCTGCCTGCCCTTTACAAATGCGGGAGAGCAGCCAGTTGCAACACATGATTCTCGGGGTTCATTTGGGGTTTTGATGGCAGAGTGCAAAAAATACATATCTGTCATTGGAGGTAAAGCATCTAATTTGGCATTTTTCTAGATGTTGTCAGACTCTTTAATTCTATCTGGATACTAAGTCATTGGCACAAACATTTCCTATTTTGAAGAAACTAATTAAGTCTAAATGACTAATTCCCAGTTGCAGAGTCATGAACACAAAAATACGATTCATGGAAGTAGGCATGGCTTCCCCTCTAGGACCTGGTAACGCTTTATTTATGTGCATTTAAGGAAGACAGTGGCAGGAGTTCATCTGCTGCACCTGTTTCAAAAAGTTGTGAAGGCAAGTAAGAGTCTGGACTGGGCTGCTCATCATGCCCAGTGGCACTTCAAGAATGACTCCTCATGCCAACCACGCTCTGGCAGCCCACCGTCTTCAGAGTCTGATCATAACTCGCATGCACAGTTAGGACAGAGCACCAGGAAGCTGAGAGCAGGGTTCTCAAGCCTCCACTGGAATCACTGTTAAAGGAGGTAGCCAACGAAGGAGTAAAGAATTAATGTTCCCTTCAGTTTGATACCAAGTGGTAGGTTTGCATTAGTTAATTTAAGAATATTTATAAGGTGTATACACTGTTCTCACTAGTCATGCTTCTGAATGTGAATCCGAGGTTGTCTATATCCCACACATAAACTTTTGAAGTATGGGCTTGTTCTAAGAAAGTTATTGCTTAGGACTTTATATAGCCCCTTGGTTCCTAGTGTTTTCTAGCTCCCCATCTGCTCTTGCCAGTGAGAAATGAAATGTAGGGCAGACAAGCACTGAGACTGCTACATATGCAGTTGTGTTTTACAGTATATACTTTGGCTAAATCAAAATGGGGATGGGAGGGGTAAACTAGGGTATAGGCAGGAGGAAGAGTCCCAGGGGCCAGACTGGGGTAGGTTGAAACAGAATGAACAGCTTTATCATATTGACATCAAGACTTAGCTTTTGGTATGTAAGTCCTGTTCTGGATTTTCCAAGGGTAAGAAGGTACTATATAAACCATTAACAGTTACAGTCACCCCTCAGTATCTGTGGGAGATGGATTCCAGGATGCTTAAGTCCCTTATATAAAATGGCATAGGATTTGCATGTAACCTATGCACATCCTTTGGTATACTTTAAATCATCTCCAGTTTACTTATAATACTTAACAATGTAAGTGCTATGTAAATAGTTATTATATTAAATAGTGGTATTATTTAGGAAATAAGGATAAGAAAAAAGTCTACACATGTTCAATACGGACATAATTATTTTGCTGAATATTTTCCATCTGTGGTTGGTTGAATCCACTGATACAGAACTCATGAGACAGAGGGAAGACTTTTATAATTACTGTCACTAGATAAGTTGCTTCACTGACAGCCTGCTGTATCCATCTGCATACAAACGGTTGCACCATGGGGTCAAGGCTGATGGAACCAAGTGGTAGTAACTTTGGGACAGCCAACTTGATCTGATCTGTGACCTATTGAAATTGTCCTCCATGGGAAGGTCTTTCAAAGCAAGGAATAATAGGCATTGGCAAGAACAAATCCTCCTTTCTCTCGGCATTTAAATAGTAAAATTTACAAAACACAATATGCAGGTGGTAAAGAGGACTTAGTTGTTGTCAGGGGCCATGAAAAGTCAACGGTCTGTATAACCCGAAATTAGAAGTGTGAGTCATAAAGTTAAAAAAAAGATAGGCGAAGTAGACTGGAAGACTTCTATTTCTTGGTCTGGAGAACAAGCCTTTAACACATGGGCCTTGAGGGACATTCCAGTTAAAAACTATAATAGCCAGGGATACAACTTCACTGAAATGGTGGACCAGCACAGGGAGATGACATGGGGATTTGTCCATCTTGCCCTGGGGTCTGGATTGGTAACAAGTCTCCTTGGTTATTTGTATTCATGAGCCTCCTGCTCTGTAATTTCTTTTATTATTGGTGCATTGTAATCATACATCTTGATGAAGTTCAGGATGATAGAGGAATACATGCACACAGCACTGATTGAGCCCTTCCTCAGTTCCCACCCTATTCCCTCCCTCTCCCCTCCTTCCTGTGCTCAGCACAGTGGTTGACTTTGGTAAGTTTGTGTATGTACATTATGTCCATTGAGTTGTTTTCCTCTTCCCCCTTCCCATCTCCCTCAGTTAGGTCCCCTTCTTCACTCATCTAAGGTTTTTCCTTTTTTTTCCCTCCTATGTCCCATTTTCTCCCTAGTTTCCACATATTAGGGAGAACATCCAACTTTTCACTTTTTGTGACTGACTAATCTCACTTAGCATAATGTTCTCCAGTTCCATCCATTTTGCTGCAAATGATATAATTTTGTTCTTCTTTATGGCTGAATAAAATTCCATTGTGTACATATCCCATAGTTTTGTAATCCATTCATCTGTTGATGGACATCTTGACTGGTTTCATAGTTTGGCAGTTGTGAATTGTGCAGCTATAAACATAGATATGCATGCATTACTCTGGTAGTTTCGTTTCCATTCTTTTGGGTAGCTATGCAGGAGAGGTATAGCTGGGTCCTCAACATTATAAAAGCAATATGTAATAGGCCCACAGCCAACATCAGATTGAATGGGGAAAAGCTATGAGAGTTCCCCTTAAAAACAGGAACAAGACAAGGATGCCCACTATCAACACTCCTTTTCAATATAGTACTTGAGACTCTAGCCAGAGCAATAAGGCAAGAGAAGGAAATCAAAGGAGTACAAATAGTTTCTTCTGAACTGAAACTCTCTCTATTTAAAGATGACATGATATATTTAGAATACCCAATAAATGCAACCAAAAGGCTTTTAGAACTGATCAACAAATTCAGCAGTGTCTGCTCTGTAATTTTGAGATTAATTTTATTCTTTCTGTAAAGTCTGGAAGCCAAAAATCTGTGAAACTATATTTATGCATTTATTGATTTATTTTTGCGGCAGCAGGGATTGAACCCAGGGGCATCTACCTCCAAGCTTTTTTAAATTTTTTTTTGTTTTGAAACAGGGTCTCACTACGTTGCTGAGAGTCTTGCTACATTGCTGAGGCTGACCTCAAACCTGTGATTCTCCTATCTCAGCCTCCCAAGTACAGGGATTACAGGTGAAGTTCATTCCATTAGATGAAACTCTTATTGTGTGATTGAGTGCTTTTCTGAGGCAATGACTTAGCTCTTTATGAAATGTTAAAAGATTTTATAAGCAGGGAGTGATGATGCATGCCTGTAATCCCAGTACTTAGGAGGCTGAGATAGGAGGATCGCAGGTTTGATGCCAGCCTTTCCAAATAAAAAATAAAAAGGGCTGGGGTGAGTCTCGGAGATAGAGGCCCCTGGGTTCAATTCCCAGTACCACACAGACCCAAAAATATTTAATAGTCACACCCTTATCTTCATCTTCAGACCACGCTTTCCTGATAGTCACCCAAAGCCATTTCTTAAGTTTAGCCACTAGGAGAGGTTGGGAATATTCAACTTCAATGGTGTCTGTCTCTTATTTGTCAATAGTCCTTCCTTTAGGGTCTGTCTCTTGCATTCTGATATGTGCATTGAGAAGAAATAATGCAGCAGTTTCAACACTGCCTAGAAATCTCCTTGGCTACTTCAGAGGCTAGTTGACCTAAGGGATTTGCATTCTGTCTGGTGGCTCAGAAGGGCTGTGTCCTCATTTGCACTTGAAGTGACATGCTTGCCTTGGAGATTCCAACTGGGGTACTTAGTTAATTGGTCTACATTGTACTTTCCACAGTACCACAGGTGGCAGTGTTGCTAAACTTTCTGCTACTACACATTAAGGGTCCCCTTTCCTCCATTCTCCTAGCATTCTTGACAGAGACACACAAAGTTTGCAAGTTTAGGGCTGCCAAAAAGCCAGTGGGGCTATTGCAGGCCCCCTCATTCTAGACATGTCAAATGCTGGGGGGACAGTTTGAGGCTGATCACCTATCCTGCTGTATTGTCAGGATACTGGTAGAAACATTTGGTAAACTGAAAATACCAATTTGATGAGACTAGTAAAGAGGCTATTTATAAAGAGGTGGATGCATTTTGGGAAAGCAACAAGGGATATGTAAGAACCTGGGGCTAAAATTGGTGGAAATGGCATCAAGTGCCTGGGGCTTTTAGAAATGCAAATTATCAGGCTCCTCTCTAGACCTATTAAATCAGAATCACTGGTGGGACCCAACAATCTGTGACTTAATAGTCCCTCTAGGTGACTGTGATACCTGTTAAAGTGGGTAATGATCATCTGGTATGCCAAAATACACAGTATCTCTAGGAGGTGTTTAATTCTATCTCCCACCTCTTTTCCTCAGCCCCAGGACTGGAGATGATTGGACATTTCAATGTTTCTTACATTTACCATTGTAAACTGTGTGATAAATTCCTTTGTAACTAAATCCTTGAATCCATTCCCTGATTAAAGATAGAATTACTGAGGTAAGGATATTCAGTTTATTGTTTTTATTGTTATTACTCAAATATTTGCTCTCTTACCAACAATGTATAGACTATCACAGAGATAGATAAAAAGATAAGTCCTTCTGAATTATTCAGATGGAAGATGCAGACACTATTTTGATTTTAGACTTCTAGGTACCACTCTCTTCACTCCAGTTCTGAGTCAATGGCTTGTAGTGTTGTGGTAGCCTTGTTTCATGCCAAAGCCAGGCAGTCTGAACCAGAAATCTTCCAAGAGAGCCTGTTCTTACGTGATATTTAATCTGATCGTTTTGGCAAGTAAAACAAAGAATAATTTTAGATTGGGCCTCTGAATTTTTTGGCTGCTTATCTAAAATGACTAGAACAAAGTACTGAAGACTTTTGTGTTTAAAAAGAATAATTTCAGTAGGGAACAATAGTCATTATTTTATTTCTTTAAAAAAATCTTTAGACTTAAATAACATTTTTCTACCTAATGATTGTAGCAGGAGAAAACTTCTAAATGTCTTACATATACTTTTAACTTGCAGTTTGTCTAAACAATCCTTTGTCCTTAAGTTGAATACATACCCCTTAACCACTTGATTATTACATTTTTTAATGCCTCTGTGTGGTATAATTTTTGCACTTGAAATAGTACACTATTAAGACATGTGGATCCTATTTTTGACTGCATCATACCTATGGGTATTTGGTTTTTAACATACTATGGTTTCTCAAAAGGTCTGGCATTGGAAAAACAAATTTAGAGTAAATTACTCTCAACCATATCCTGAAAATGGTTTGAATTCTAGCTGTGGATGAATCGTTCATAGTTACTTTGGAGGTTGCCTCTCCCTGTTAGACCAGCCATCCCCAGTAATTAAGACTGGCCAGTGTCCTCCAGTGAACAGTTCTTGCCTCTCCTTACAGAGTGGAATTAGGGACTTTTCCATGAAGGATGCTCACTGATTATTTGCTGTTACATCCTAGTGTCACCAAGTGCTTCAAGAACTATGTATTTCATTAAATGCATGAATAAGTTAATTTATGTTTGTGGTGGTGATGGGGATGGAAACCAGGTCTTTGCACATGCTAGGCAACAGATGCATGGCATCATGCATTTGTCAGAACGCTTAGAACTTTATAGCAGAAAGAATGCACCCTGATGTATGCAAATTTTAAAAAAGTTATTTAGTAGGTTGAGATCACAGGAAGGAATGTATACCATAACAAGATAGCATCACCTGTATCGTAAATCTAAGAAACATTTCACCAACAGGGTTGAGTACAAAAGATGTAGATACAAGTAATTTGGAAATGAGTAGAACCTATAAGACTGAAGGTAAAAGGAACTGAGCATAGAAGAGTACTCTGGTTAATGAGGTTGTTTCTCACGGGATACAATAAACCATTTTGCTACTGCTATACATGTACCCTGGAACCAAAAAATTAAGTACACACATGGCAGATGGTGGGAGCCAGATTTCTCGCTCTTGGAGTGAGAATCCAGATACATAAAAGGAAGAGGCTAGAGTGATGTGGTAATGGCTTAGAATAAGAGACAGTGTGAACTCATGTTTCTTTTGATATGTGGTTACATACAAAAATATTTAAAGATCTTCATATATACAGAGGTTGGTACATATACAAACATTTCTTTACTTTGTCAGCTGAAAAAGAAGCAAAAATAATCCAGTAGTGAAGAAAAGACCTAGTGTCCAGAGCTTGGTTTCTGATGCCATTCTCCGTTACAAAGGCCTGGGGCTCCCTCGCTAAATAGCTGATTTTAGGGCCGAGGAGCACCTTGTAGTGCCAGGAAGTAAGCAATTATTCAAAAACAAAACGAAACTCATTGATGGAGGTATGTCAAAGACCTACAGGAGCCAATTGAAAGCGCTCCCAAGGGCCAAAGCTGGAACAATTTGAGTAATAAAATAAATAAAGCAGCCCTGGATTATAACTTGAAGTATAACATAAATATCTGTGAATCCATACTTATAATAAATAAATGATGAAATAAATTAATAAATATGAGAAAAGAAACAAATCATAGGAGAATTCCAGATAGTTTATGCAAGTACTCCACCCTAAAGGAGGGTAGTATAAATTTTCACTTCTTAAGTATGGCCTGTGCGCAGTGACTTCTCTCCAAAACAGCACCGTATGAAAGGGGGCTGGGGTGACATGGTGTGATGGAAATGACACAACCTTTGTCATCTCCATCCTCCAAACCCCAGTCTTATCAGGAGGAAAACATCAAATAAGTTGCAATAGAGGAACATCTTATGAGTTTTTACCAGGACTCCTCAAAACTATAAAGGTCTTCTAAAATAAGTCTGAGAAACTGTCACAGCTAATGAGACATGACAACTAAATGTAACGTGGCATTCAGATGGCCTCCCGGGGTGAGCAAAAGAATATTCACTAAAAACTAAAGAAACTGAATAAACTATGTATTTTAATAATAATGTATTATTACATTAATTTCATTCATGTTTCATTATTTTTATTTACATGTATGTACATACTTTTATTTAGTGCATTGTAATTATACATCATACTTGGGTAATTATGGCAAATATACCACATGAATGTATGTAAGCAGAAACTGTGCAGTTATGGGAATTCTCTACCACTTTCCAGTTTTTATGTAAATCTAAAATTATTATAACAATAAAGTCTATTTGAAGAATTTTACACATGTGGCACTTGCTTATATTTAAAAGACATGTTAAGTAATTAAGAAGTATGCAATGTATAAAATGAAATCTCTCCAAATTCTTTTCTGGTTTTAATTGCTAGTGATAATAATATTAAGAATTTGGGTTAGTATCTTGTCATATCTTTTTATTAAATTTTTTTCTGGGTGCATATAAATATGTGTATATTTTCATTGTTTTTATCACAGAAATGGGATTATATTGACATAGTTTGTAATATTTTTGTTCTTAATTGACTACCTAATATAGACTTGTTCTGATATTTATGAGCATCTTTTTCAATGAGTATCTGTCATTACAGATGATACTCGATATTATGGATGTCCTGTGTTTAAATTATCTCTAATTTTTGGCCAGTAGAACTAATGATGCAGTATACATAAGGATAATCCTTCCCTATATCTGCCACATCAGTCTACTGTTCAAATTAATAGTTTAAAAAATTTAAAAATTCTTTCATTTCCTTGGGGGGCAATTTTGAGATTTTATGTCCCAATTATGGAGATCACAGAAATAATTTTATTATATTATCTCATATCAAGTATTACTTTTAATGTTTATATTAGAATTTTTAATCTATCTGGAAAGCATTCTTTACATATAGTAGGCGTAGCAACAGTTCCTTTTTTATTTTTTTCCTAAAAGGAGACTTGTTTTATAACATCGTTTATTACATAGTCCTTTATCTCTGCAGGATTTGAAACATCATCTTAAACTCTTTTGAAATGTGGAATTGACTATTGTCTTCATTTTATTTCATTATTATATTTATCTATTCTTGTATCATCAGAGTTTGAGTTAATGTAAACTTACAGTATGTTTTGCTAGCTAGTAAGATAATTTCCTCCTTTGTAATTTTTTCATAATTATTTGAAAGACAAAATTGAGGATTAATTCTTTAAAAAATTATTTTCCATGCTCCCTCCTCTTCTCCTTCCTGGTCTTCTTCTTCCTCTTCTTCCTTTTCTCCTCTTCCTCCTCCTCCTTCTCTTCCTCCTCCTCCTTTTTCTTCTTCCACCTCCCATTCTTGCTTCTTCATTTTTGTTGTTGATTTTGCCTGGAAATTTTTGTTGCACTGTTTGCTTTTGTAAAATTTTTGTGATTGGAGTTTTGAATAGAATCTTTTTATAAACACCTTTCCAAGTGGAACCATTACTATGAAACTATTGATTTGATATTTGTAATTTAACTACTTTTCTTAGCGCTGTTTATTAGTTCCACTAGTTTTGAAATCCTTACTTCTGAATATTCTATTTGGAAAATGATATCAAATTCAAATAAAGGAGACAACTAACCATCCACAGAATTCACTTCATGGCAAGAAGCTCAGGCTTAAGAAGAGTCCTACTTCAACATTTACCTGATTTATATATTTTTCAGATGTTGTTTATTTGATCCATTAGTTGTTATTTTAGTGAAACATTGCACTCAAATAATAGCATATTTATTTTTATAATTGTTTTTTTCTGAATATGGCATGAAACCAGTTACTAGGCCAATGGATGACTCCTTTATATGGAAGGACTCCTGAAATGTAAGTGTTTACAAATGTTGGGCCAGAGATATATAAATGATTTTAAACTTGTATCCTTTTGTCCTGAGAGTCTAATTATTATGGGAAAGCCTGGTTCTATCAAACTAATGCATTCCCTTGATTAGACTATAAGTACATTAACAAATAAAATTTCATTTAATCCATATAATGCTATTTTTAGCTTGATATTATTATTCCCTATTCTTCACAATTGCCTAACAATCAACCTAAGATAAGCACAAAGTCACATATCTCTTGGTCCACATGGAACTCTTCCATTCATTTAAATTTGGCAAGGTTTTTTGCTTTGAGTAAAAGCAATAGATCTTCATTTGGTTAAGACTTGAAAGCAAGAAATTTACTTACATGTTTCAAAGTTAGATTTTTTTTGTCTTTCCTCTCCCAGCCTTGAAAAATAGGGTTTTCAATAAAAGCAGGGTATTAGTGAGGCCCTCCGTAACTTCGTGAGACCTGTTTCAAAATAAAGTATAAAAAATAGGGCTGGGGATGTAGCTCGGAGGTAGAATGCCCCTGGGTTCAATCCCCGGTACTGCAAAAATAAATAAATAAATAAATAAAATAAAAGCAGGGTGTTTGAGGGACCCAAGAAAGAAAGAATTAAGGGTAAAGTAAAAAGGGAACAGTTAAAAAGGAATAAAATAGAAAGAGGGCTGCGAGAAATGAGAACTGGCAATAACTTGATGTTATTGTCATCAAGTCAATAAGTATAGATTGGGTGAAAATGTGTGTAGATATGTGAAATTTGATTCAGAGTTAAGTTGTGGTGCAATACGCCTCAAAGTTACAGCTATTGATGTTGAGAGTCGGACAAAACTACAGTTTGAAAAACCTTCCCACATTAATAAAGTAGCATGCAGAATTTCACAGGCCTCCCCTCCAAATAATACCACATTTTTTTTCAAACAGAAACATTGCCTTATATGTACCACTATCGGTCCTAAAGAAAATTTTTCTTTATTGCCCTAAAATGCTATTGTTTCCTCTGAGTGACATAGTAAATGATGTTTTTGTTGTTGAATAAATAGAATATGCTCTTTAGTCTGAAGATAGATGCTATTGATATTGGTCAGTATGTATTCAGATGTATCTTGGACTATGAATGTTGGATATAATGTGGTTGTTCTAAAAGTTTTCCATGAATTACCTTAATGTTCCTAAGGCATTTTAGTTTTAACAGTGAGGCTAAGTAAATGAGTGTCAAGATTTTCTAAAGACTTTTATTCAGAAAGCTTCACTCTTGAAATTTGAGAAGAAAAAGTCTAATAGGAATAGAAAGCCTTTATAGCGCAAAACCTTTGAGTAGACATGTCAGTAGAAAGTATAAATGGAATGTGAAAAGTATAGTCATGATTGAAATTGGGCATCTAGTTTGCCAATTACTAAACAAGCACTCAACAAGTACCGCTGGGTATAAGACACTGCCTTGGATACTATTGAAACCATGTAATTCTACCTGTTTAGGAAATTACAGACTAATTATCATCTGGTCTCCTGTGTGTCTATTTGTGCTTATCTGTTTTTGCATGGGTGTGTGTGTGTGTGTGTGTGTGTGTGTGTGCGCGTGCACGTTTCCATGGGTAAATTGACGTAGTAGTGTCACATTAGTTTTCTTTCTTTTTTAACATGTTACGAGGACACATATAAAGATTAATGGTTAAGGGTTGGGAGGTAATGTATAAGCAAGGTCTGTAATTGTCAGGCACCTCTGGATTAAAGGTGATCAGAAGCTGTCAGCTGGAGGGACTGATACCTAGAACCAAAACTGCCATGAGGATAGGTCAGATGGTGAAAGGGAAAGGTTCACCCTGTGATCTGAGAAGCTGTTCAGTCCATCAGAGTGGAGAGAGGAGCAGCTTTGACATCACATAGTTCAAACAAGTCTGGAAAGTCAGAGGCTATCAGCCTCAGGATTCGTGTCAGCAGTGTTATGGGACATTAGGTATGAAAAAAGGCTCAGGTTCAGAATGATTTTCTGAAGGATGGATGCTGGCCAGTCCTGGGCAGATGGTCAAGCTAAAGAGTCAGATACAAAAAGAACAGAGCCAAGTCTCAAATCTCAGAACCAGGACAAAAGGGCAGGACTGCACTGGCGACTTGATGTTGAGTCCCTCAAAAATGGCTTATTTTTAATTAAACACTCAAGATAAGAACTGGCCTTGAAGATTTAATGTGGTCTAAGCATAAAGGATGGAGATTCAATAGTGAGGGAAACAGATTAGGGAGAGGCAACATTTGAATTTAAGGTTGTTATTTTTGTTGTTGTTGTTTACATATCAATATATGACAGGTAGGAAATGCCACTTAGAAATGCTCAAATTATTTGCTTATTTAATTTTAATTTTTTCAGAACATAGTTTACAGCTCTGGGCAATACATTTATTCTGTTTATATAATGAAATGGGATAATTAAGCAACATTGGAATAATTTTAAAGTTTGGGATTTTAAAAATGGAACTTAGTGAGATCCTGTTTCAAGATAAAAGTAAAAATAAAGATCTGGGAATACAGCTCAGAGGTAGAATACCCCTGAGTTCAATACCCAGGACCAAAATAAATAAATAAAGAAGTAAATAAATAAAATGACAGCCTAGAACTTTCTTAATATTAAGTATATTTTGCACGTATTCCTCATATCTTAGAAATTTACAGCATCTTGTCTTTTGTACGGGAGGTATAAATTAGAAAGATGCTGAGATGGTTTGAATATGTCCCTCCAAGGTCCATGCGTTGGAAAGTTCATGTATTTGTAAAGCAGTAGTGTTGGGAGTTGGGACTTTGGGGAGGACTACGAGTCCTGAGGATCACTCTCACAAATGGACTAACATCACTCTAAGAAGTGCTTGTGGAAGTGGGTTCATCTTCTTTTGTGGCTCTTCTGCCACTCGAGGACACGGCTCTGTCCTCACCTGCCCTTTGCCTCTGCTCTGTGAGGACTCGGCAAGGAGGCCCTCACCAGGCGCCTGCGTCCTGAGTTGGGACTTCTCACCTTCCAGAACGGTGAAGAAACAAATTTCTGCCCTTTATAACTGATCCAGTCTGTGGGATTCTATTATAGCAGCTCAAATGGAGCAAGGCAGTTGGAAATAGAAAAAACAAAGCGGAAGGCGCTCAAGGAAGGAGCGATGGCGGCAAGGCCGGGAGGCACCGTGAGAGCTGGTCTATAAATACCGCTGGACTTCTCCGAGAGCTGTTGCTCCCAGTGCAAATAACCTGTTTTTTATTTTGATTTTGACCTAAGCTCTCTTTATCTAAATTATATGATAAACATAATTTATTTATATTTATGTAAATAAATGTGACATGTTTTTTGAGTAACAAAATATTTTCAGTCTTAGAAAAGCAAGGCTCTGGCAACCGCAGTGACCTTGGCAATAAGTACAGTGTAGAGCCACCAGATGAAGCGTGAGCTTCCACGGTTCTAAGATGATTTGTGAGCCATGTCTCTTGCTTATGATGGGAAAACTTTAGTGAACTCTATACATGGGAAGGCAGGAAAGTAATAAGCTTACTTTCAATGAAGATCTAATAGTTGCTTTCTATTTCTTGCATGTACACACACACACACACACACACACACACACACACACACATATTTTCCAGTGTTCAGAATCTAAAAGAATTATATATGCACTCTTACATGTAACAGTTAATTTGTTTTTAATACAATTTTATATATGAATAATTCTTAAATATCTGTTGTGTACTATAATATTGTTCATTTAAGAAGTGGACACAATGGCTATCGACATAGGCTGAATTGAAAAAAATATATAGGGTTTACTTTGGCTTACTGTAAGTTTGGAAAATATAACCTCAAACTAATTTAGAGAGTTTGCATTTATTAAAGCAAAATTTTATTATGCAAAAATGAGTTAGATTTTAGCTGGGCGTGGTGGTGCACACTTGTAATCCCAGTACTTTGGGAGGCGGAGACCGGAGGATCTGGGTTCGCAGCCAGCCTCAGCTCTCTCTCTCTCTCTCTCTCTCTCTCTCTCTCTCTCTCTACTTAGTGAGGCCCTCTGCAACTTCGTGAGACCTGGTTTCAAAAAATAAAGTATAAAAAATAGGGTTGTGGGTGTAGCGCGGAGGTAGAACGCCCCTGGGTTCAATCCCCGGTACCGCAAAAAAAAAAAAATGAGTTAGACTTTAAATATCTGATTTTTGTTGATGAAAATTTAAAGCATACTTTAATTAAACAAAATGTAAATATTTTGAATACAAATATTAAACTCAAGAAGGAAATAGGGATGGTTTTTAATCTTCCTTTGTATATCTAACTTGAATGTTACCTATAATATTATGAGATTTTTGCCTGGGTAAAGGCACAAAGCTGTGGTCTTGGGGGCATGTGGCTAAAGCTGAAGCTGCCAACACAGCCTCATCAGGTCACTTAATAAAGAAAATTACAAGCCAGGCATGGTGGCGCATACCTGGAATTCCAGTTATTGGGAGGCTAAAATAGGAGGCTTGCAGGTTCAAGGACATCCTTAGCAACATAGGGAGACTCTCAGTAACCTAGTGAGACCCTGTTTTAAAATAAAAAAAATAAAATCAGGCTGGGGATGTAGCTTGAAGGTAGAATGCCCTTGGGTTCAATCCCCAGTACCAAAAATATAAATAAACAAAAAAGAAAGAAAATTATTTGTTTTCTACGTGGCTTACTTTGTCTTGCCAATGATGTCAAACTTGGGTTATGATTTCCTTTAGGAAGCCAGGAAAGTGAAATACACTATTTAAATGCAGCTTCTAATCAAGACGTATAAACAGACTTTCTGTGTGTAGTTTTACTTTTCTTGAGAAACAAGGCTGACTCCACTTAACACTATAGGTATATCTATTTCAATACTTTGACAATGAAAATATGTACACAATTCGGGAATTGCACACATTTTTCTAAGTACATATATTTTACTTATAGCACTCTCCTTAAACAAACTTTTATAAGCAGTCAAAAAATCTTTTCCAAGTGGCATACTTCTTGGATTTGAACAGTGGTTTGCATTTGGACTTTTGCTCTTTTTTTCTCTAATGGGGAAATGGTGAGGCTCTGAAAGCATTATTCAGATTAATATAGATTATATGCTAAAATGTGATCCTTTATGTTGAGAAGCTAGACTTTAGCTCAATTTGAATTCCACTAAAAATCTTCTGTAAAGAAATCTTCTGTATATAACATATTCAGAAAACAATTATGAAAAACAATTGTGCTCTCCCACATTAGAGGGGTAATTGTTTGTTGAATTCTCAGTACTCACTGCCCCTGTTCTTCCTGAGAATGCCCTGATTTTTACATATGTGTCCATCTCTCCTCCGGGCAGTCCAGGAGCTTCAAAGGAAGCATCTAGTGCCTGTGCATCTAGTCCCACTAGCCTTGCTATAGGAACAGACGGAGAAACTCAGGGGTAAACCAATGAGGCCAAAGCAATTACTTCACATGTGACACGTGGCCCATTTAGGGCCCTTGAGACATGAAGAAAGATTCCTGGGCTCTTCTGAAAAACAAGTCCCTTCTCTTTTAAATATATGGTGCATGTATATGTGAGGCCTAGAATTGCTGTGGCTATTTAGCCACCAACTGAGGATGCAGCAGGCCACTAAGCAAAGGTAGCTAAAGTTAGAGTGGAGAAATGGAAATGCAGCCATTAAGAGTTAATTCAAAGTTAATTCTAGAGCTCATTCTACCTTTGAAATTAATTATACCAATCACCTTTTGGTTTAAACCAGTTTGCATTTTCTCATCAAAAACATTCTAGTAGATGCACTTGTAGATACAGAAGAAAACATATCAGATTTTTAGCCTGAGTTCTCTTCCCAAGGAAGTGTATTTTCAGGAAGGATAGTTCCTTCTGTCAAATAAAATATGATTTGTTTTAAACACCTTAAAGTGTCTAGATAGATTTGCAAATCATAAAGTTTGAAAACTTAATTTTTGGTTTGGTATTCTCAAATTTTGGCAAGATAATTGAAGCACATCTTCCAAACAATCCTTTAAACATTTTCTCACCTGTCTGTGAATTATGGTATCATTGTTTCAGTCCATCATTAAAGAGTCATATCCTGTTATAGATCCTGCCTCTTGCCATCTTCCACAGTGCGATAATATTAACTGCTATTTAATGGTAAAAATAGTACAGAGTTTTGACACCCACATTTAGCTGAACCTTTTTATTCGTCCAGTATTCAAGTATTATGATGATGATGATGATGATTTTTATGAATTATTGTTATTTGTTGTAGTCGAGAACACCTTGTGTGCCAGCGCAGTGGTAGCCATTGGTATAGATGCAATGCCTGCCCTCAAGGGATTGTTGACTTGTGCTTTAAACAGAAAAGGAACAGTTAATTCAAATCTATAAGAATGTTATGGGGCTAGGTATTGAGTCTTATGAAGATGCATAGTGGGTGGTACATAATCCAGATGTGGGTATTTAGAAAAAGTGACTCCCCCAAAAGTGACATTTATGCTGAGACTGAAAGACGAAGTAGGAAATAGCTGTGAACCATATGAACTTCTGGGAGGAAGAAAGAAGGCATAGAAGTGGGGGTTGGAGGTGGTGGAATGGTGCACAAACAAAGAGGAGAAAACATCAGACCTTGGGCAAGTACAAGTAGTTCAAGGTGCTACAGCATAGAACATCTTCACATCATCAGAAGAGCCTGGGGGACCTGCCGTTGAATTTGAACCTTATTTTGAGAACATTGGGGGCACTTTGGAAGAAAGAAACTTTTTTTTTGTGGTACTGGGGATTGAACCCAGGGGCATTCTACCTCCGAGCTACACCCCCAGCCCTATTTTTTATTCTTTATTTTGAAACAGGGTCTCACTGTTTTGGAGGGCCTCACTAAGTAGCTGAGGCTGGCCGCAAACCCGGATCCTCCGTTCTTGGCCTCCCAAGTACTGGGATTACAAGCGTGTGCCACCACACCTGGCTAGAAAGAAACTTTTAAACAGGCTGAGCGAGAGAATATTTTTACCTTTTAGCATGATCACTCAAAGGGATCAAGATTTGAGGCAGGGAGGCCAGTAAGAAAGCCATTGCAGTAACTTGAGCAAGAAATGATGGTGGCTTGAGTTCTTTCAAGAAGAATAATTACTAGGATTTAGTGATGAATTGGGTGTTGTGGGGAGTTAAGGTGTTAATCTAATACATTATTTAATAGGTGTCAGATCCCCTAAGACTCACTTCCATAGAACACTTTGACTTGAACAGAAGTTTTATTCATAAAGTGACTCAGGTGTCTATATTCTGGGAATGGAAACACACACAGAACTGCTCTACCAATATAATAAGCCAACTCCACAGTTGGAGTAATTCAGAAATAGCCTTTGTGCTTGAGCAGAAGTGGATTGGGCAGAAGACATGCATGGAACTTTAAGATTCTCATCCTTCAGGGATTTTAATGATCACAATCCTATCAGTGCTCTTGAGTTTGAAGCGACACTTGGCACAACTCCACCATGGATTAGTAGCTATGCATGTGGTTTTGAACTTCAGAATAGCAGTGAGGTCATCAGTGTTGGGAGATTTTAAAGCAGTAGAAAATGGGAAAACATGCACTCCAACTTATAATTAAAGGCATTTGAATTAAGGTTGTTTGGGGGTACTTGTAACTTGAAGAAACTGTTAAGAGAAAAGGGGAAAAACTAAAGACAGAAGGTACAAACTCAAAAGCCATCTGCTAAAATGAACTAAATATCAACAAAAGAAACAGGAGAGGTCAACATGTTTTCATACTGAATTTCAGTTGCTTTCGTATGGCAATGTAGCCTTTGTAGTGTTTTGTCTTTTCTTCAAGGTATATTCTCTCAGTACAAAAAGGAAAGAAAGAAAAAAAATAACCTCCTTCAGGAAAACATTTCTGGTTACAACATAGTACTCCTCAGTCTCTTTAAGAACTGCAAAAGTCAAAATAAAACCCAGAAGCACATGAACTTCTGTTATATCCACAGTCTATAAACCATCACCTTCTCAAGATACAATATTCTATACTTTAAATTTCATTCCCTGCTCCTTGTAATCTGAAAAGAAAAACAACAAAAGGTGGATTTCCTACAAAAACTTGATTCTCAAGCTGAAATTAATTTTATTTACTTTAGAGTAGTTTAGTTTTAACTTTTTATTATGAAATATAAACATGTACAGAAAAGAACCAGAATAAAATGTTAAGTTCCATGATTTACCACAAAGTGAACACCCTTGTACTCATGACCTAGAAAGAAATATCAAGCAGCCAGGACCCAAAGCACCCACTGTTACCCTAGTTACTGTTCCTTAAATCTTCTGCTTCTAAATTTCCATTATCATAATTTTTTGACACTACATTCATACTTATCTTTATAGATATATGGCGTAAGTGTGCATTCTTTAATACTGTAGCTTAGCACCAGATTTTTGAAATTTATTTTTTTGTACATCTATTTGTACATTATAATTTTGAAATTTATAGGAATAGAACCATTTAGCATAAATTCTTTTATTCTGGGGTCTTTCATTCCATATTATCTTTGTGAGATTCATCCAGTTTTGGTTTGGGGACCCAGAACAAATTCATACATAAGAGTTGTGTGAATATACCAGAATTTCTTTACCTATTCTACTTTTGTTGGACTTCTAGGTCATTTCCTGTTGAGGGTTGCTAACTACTATGCTCCTGTAGCATTCTTGTGCATGTTTCTTGGTGCTCATGCAATTATTCCCATTGGGTATATACATGGGAGCCAACCTGTTGAGTCAATAGATCATGTGTACATTCAACTTTAGCAAATAATATCATCACATAGTTTTCCAAAGAATTATACTGATTTACATCTCAATCATTGAGTTCTGAGCGTTCCATTTGCTATTTTTAAGATCTCTCCTCTCCTTTTCTATCCTTCCCTCCCCTGCCCTCTTTTCCTCCCTTTTCTTCTTTCTTTGTTTTTAGTGGATTTTCTACAAGGCATCTAAGCATGATTTTTTAAAAAATTTACTTGCAGTTTGTAGGGGTCCTTGAATCTGTATCTTAATATTTTTCATCAGTTTTGGAAAGTTCTCAACAGCGAGCTCTTCAAATATTTCTTCTGCCCCCATTTTCCCTTTCTATGTCTGACGGTTCAAATACTTATTTTTACTGTTCTCACTGTTACCTTTAGAGCTTTTATCCACTTTCCTGTATTATCTCTCTATATATAGTTTTTCTAAAGTAAGAAAAAGAAAATCCCTCTTTCTATACATATTATATATAAGACTTTTTATTTTTATTTTCTTTTTCTTGTGAGAGAGAGACAGAGAGAGAAAAAGAGAGGTATTGAGGGAGATTTTCTTTTTCTTATTTTAAAGCTACTAATTTTGTCTTAAATGTGTGGAATCTGCTATTATACCTATGCATTGCTTTCCTAATCTTGGTGAATGTTGTTTAAATTCCAAAATTTCCATTTGGTTCTTTCTTCATAACTTCCAGTCCCGATTCTCAGTTTTGTCTGTTATTTCTTTGGACTTAGCATAGTTAGGGGAGTGGAAAGGGAGCCAGGGGAAAGCTCACCAGGTGCTATGTACATGTATGTCACTGTCACTATGAACTATATTATGATGTAAGACTATAATGCACCAATAAAGGTATATTAAAAAAGAAAACATAGTTATTTTACAGTTTTGTTTTTGTTATCTCCACATATCACCAAATATCTGTTTTTTGCTTTTGTTTCTTCTGGTTTCCTTGAATGTGTTATTTTCTCCCTGTATGGCTGGTTGTGTTTCATTGTAGACCAGAAATTTATTTTTCAAAATTGCATATATAAGTTATTTGAGGCTCAAAAATGATGTTATCATCCTCAGGAAGGATTTACCTTTGCTTTTGTCTGGTGTTTGGGCAGAACTGGCCATCTGAGATTCATTCAGCCTGATTTCAAGGATTTCATGATTTGAAGCTAAGTTTCAGCAACTGTGAAATTTTTTGTTTTTAGTTCACCCTAATTCCAAAGGCGTAGCCAAAAAAAAAAAAAGCTAGAAGAATTACCAGGAATCCCTTTGTCATGTTCTAATCCATGGTCCAGCTAGTTTGTCAAAAGCATGGCTCAACCTCAGATTTTCCCCATCCAGAATGAGAAAATGTCCCTGAATGAACACAGCTTCAAATCCCAGACTCACCCTCCCCAGCTTCTGTCCTCTCCTATATTCTGTCCAAATAGTTCTTCCCTATTGCGGCAGATTCCCTTTTCTTTAACCATATTCTTAAGATCAATTTGTCCAATTTTTATAGTTTTTTTTAAATAGGAGAGTTGGTTAGAATTACCTCTGTAGCAGAAGCTTCAAAAATAAGTTTATTTTTCTAGGCTTGAACTCATTGCCTCATCTTTTCAAGTATAGCAAATATAGGGGGAGGCAAAATTATAAGTATTTTAACCTGTAGGCAGGAAAAAGACATTTTTTAGTAGACTGTGAGATATACAGTTTTTGTTCTGATCTGATCATATTGTTCACTTTATTCTTTATTTGCTTCATTAAAGCTGCTGACAAAGTAATTTAAGTCTGCAATGGAGTCACTCCTAACTAGAGCTTAGAAAATATGCTTTTAACTGGCAATGGAGGGAAAGAAAATGTTGATCTTATCTAAAGTGTTTTTAGGATGTTAACTGGAGCCAGAATTTTAAATGTACAATTTGGTTTACGTGTGGAGGATAACAGCAAAGACATCATGGTAGGTTGTGTTTTTCTATAAATCCTTAGATATTTTAAGTTGTGGGTTGAAGGATATAAGGAAAAGAGAAGCAGAGAGAATATTTTATATTAGTATTAGTTAACCTTTTTGTTACTATGAACAAAATACCTGACAAGAACAACTTAGAGGAGGAAAAGTTTATTTGGGCTCATGGTTTTAGAGGTTCAGTGCATGGTCAGCTGGATTCAAGGGGTAGAAATGACAGCTACACAACTCATGGTGGCTGGAAATAGCAGAGAGCAAGGAGGGGGCCAGGGACAGATAGTCTCCAATGCCATGTCCCCAGTGACCCACCTCCTCTAGCCACAACCCACCTGCCTAAGTTATCACCCAGTAAGTCCATTCAAATATTAACCCATAAATGGATTTATCTACTGATGAGGTTGAAGCCTGATTATTTCATTATTAGCAATTAATTATTAATTATCATTGTTTTAATTATTTCACTTCTGAATATCTCTGCATGATCAACACAGGGGCTTTTCTGAGGACATTCCCTAGCCTAGCCATAACAATATTTTAGCCCTGGAATAAAGCAGGAAAACTAGAGTAGTCTAATAGTGTCAGTTACTATGTGATTTAAGGTTGAGATGAGCTATGCTTGTCCTTGAATACCAAAATTGCTTTCATTTTTCTGTTTGGCTATTGGTCAGAATTCCAAAGCAAAATCAGAATTGTAAACTACATTAGAACTTTCCATACAAATTCTCAATTGTTTGATATTAGCATTCTAATCAGATCTCTCTGTGTTGCTACCTTATGATATAGTTTGATTTTATCAAGGTGCAAGTTATGCAGACTAGGGTCATTTGCTTTTTGCCTGCAGAATAAAAACAGCGAAGAAAGAACTATCATTTCAGAAAAAGGGGAAAACATGGGCAGCAACCTTTTATACTTCCTTATAGCATTTGTAAGATTCCTTTAAAATTCTACATTGGAAGAAGTTAAAGTGACTGGAGTAAGGGAAAGGGGCAAGGCCCAGCTGGCAGCAAGCATGGCATGTTTCAAATGAGGGAAAGAAGGCAGTCATGTAATTCAAGAGCAGTTGACCACAGGCTGCCAGGCTGTGTCCAAAATGATGTGCCCAGGGATTGACTTCTTTCAGTACGGTAGACCAGGTATTCTGAAGGATCCGCCTAGAAAAATACCGAGTCTGCATAAAGCATTTTTATCAGATTTCTAGGCTTGAAGGAAATAAAAGAAACTCAAAGAAACTGCTACCCCCCAACAAAAACACAAAAATATGTGCCGAAAATGGAAACATGAACAAACTCAAAATTAACTTTGCTTTTGAGTCAAGTGCTGATATGTGTGCTACAGTTGGGAAACTATGTTCTGGTCTAAGGACAAGATGAAAGAAATGAATCAAAGACTATAGGACTAACCCAAGAGCTTTCCAAGAAAGTTAAAGTTGTTCAAGGCCAGTACTACCTTCTTGATTCTAACAGATGAAAACCTCGCTCTTCTCCCAAAGTGAGCATCTTCAGTTTAGGCCACCAAGTTTTTTCTTGGATACAGATGAACCAATTAACTCAGAATTAGAGATCACTAAGTACATAAGAAAACTAACCTCTATAAGTAAATTCCAATAGAGACCATAAACAATTTGATACTGGAATTATCAAATACTCAATATAGACTAACAAGGTAAAAAGTTCTACCTAATCAGAAAAGAATTATGACTTACGTTGGCAAAATTAACTCTGGTATGATTGCTTGCTCACTACTTTATATCCTCTGAGGCCCATCTCTGGTGCAGTCATTGATTCAGTGCCCTGTTCCACAGGAGCTGAAATGGCTTGTGCAGGTGTACTTATCCACACACTGCCTGTGATCCCAATCTTATGCTTCCTGTCTTTTGCCTCCCTGACACCACAGCACAGGATCCCACTTGGTACTCTTGTATGCAATATCTGGGGGAATTAATGCTCATGGTGTCCCTTTCCCCTTGACAAATGAGGATAATTTGAATGCACTCAAATTTACCAATATTTTTATAGTTAACTTTTTTCTGCATCTGCATGTTACATAAAACTTTTCCATAGCTCACATTTGTAATGGTTTCCTCTTGTATTGTCTTAAAAGTGGGTAAGATTTGCATTCTGTATTTAAGTAAGCCTTTAATCCATTAGCATTATTCTTTAATTAGAGATTAAATTTCTCATTTTAAAAATATGGATGACATACACTGGAAAAAAGATAGCCTTTTTATTCTTTTTTTTTTTTTTCGGTACCAGGAATTGAACGCAGGGGCGTTCTACCTCCGCGCTACACCCCCGGCCCTATTTTTTATACTTTATTTTGAAACCGGG